>BSUD01000153.1:206385-238081 GCA_033239045.1 Fagopyrum esculentum
TATAGTTCATGCTTCCAATCACCACGTAATTCTAATTCCCTATCTTTACCTCATTCTCATGTTGCTTTTCTTTCATCCTTACAATCTTTTGTTGAGCCAACCACGTACATCGAAGCATCTAAAGATCCTAATTGGATTGAGGTTATGGATAAGGAGTATCAAGCTTTGCAAAGTAATCACACTTGGGATCTTATGCCCCTACCACATGGCAAGAAGGCCATAGGATGCAAATGGGTATTCAAAGTGAAGTTAAAGGTTGATGGCACTCTAGAGAGGTACAAGACACGTCTTGTTGCCAAAGGTTACAATCAAAAGGTTGGGATCGACTACCACGAAACCTTTTCACCGGTGGTCAAAATGACTACCATTCGCACTATACTTGCTATAGCAGCCTCCAAGGGTTGGATTCTTCATCAAATGGACGTAAATAATGTGTTTCTTCATGGTAATTTATACAAGGACGTTTACATGAAAATGCCTCCTAGAATACCCAATCTATGTTCCCTTGTTTGCAAGCTAAAGAAGTCCCTTTGTGGCTTAAAGCAGGCCTCTCGGCAATGGTTCTACAAACTCACAACAGCTCTCAAAGACCAAGGTTTTAGACAATCCAAGAACGATTATTCTCTATTCCTTAAAGGCACAGGAAATGACATTACAATTGTTGCAATTTATGTGGACGACCTACTGGTTACTGGATCTAATGCATCTACAATTGATTCTCTCAAGTCTTTTTTGGATGATACTTTCAGCATTAAAGATCTTGGAATTCTCCATTTTTTTTCTGGGACTGGAAGTTGCTCATACAACCTCTGGCACAGTACTTGCTCAACAAAAATTCACCCTAGAGTTACTCGATGAGGCTGCTCTTTCACCTGGCAAGTTCACAACAACACCACTCCCTTTGCATCACAAGTTTGCCCCTCAAGATGGCACACCTCTTGCAGATCCTTCTATGTATCGTTCCCTGGTTGGTAAGCTCAACTTTTTGACTAATACATGACCAGACATATGCTATGCTGTTCAGAGTTTGAGCCAATTCATGCAGGCACCATATTCTTCTCATTTGGATGCCCTATATCATACACTACGTTATGTGCAAGGAGCTGTAGGACATGGGATATTATTAAACAGTTGTGAATATCCTGAGCTATTGGCCTACACTGATTCAGATTGGGCTTCATGTCCTTATACAAGGAGAAGTGTTAGTGGTTATGTTATACTATTAGGCAAGTCTCCGATTAGCTGGAAATCAAAGAAGCAGTCCACTGTCTCTCGAAGTCCTGCTGAAGCAGAATACTGAGCAATGGCTCAAGCAGCAGCTGAAGTGACATGGTTAGTTCGTCTACTTCAAGAGCTAGGAATGACACCTCCACAGCCTATTCGATTACATTGTGACAAAAGCTCTGCAGTACAACTTAGCAAGAATTCAGTGTTCCATGAAAGAACAAAACATATCGAGATTGATTGCCATTTTACAAGAGATAAAGTCATGGAGAGTTTGCTATAAATTCATCATGTTCGTACACAAGATCAACTTGTTGATGTCATGACCAAGATAAGTCCCTCACCTCAACAGAATCACTTACTGTCCAAACTAGGAATGTCTACCCTTCCTAGTTTGAGGAGGGGATAGCATGCTTACATGTAATAATAAAACAACAATATCATTCTGTCATAATATCTACATAATTCAGTTGCGCTCTCTCTCACATACTCAAATACCAACACATTATTTTATAATTTTAATATGAAATCAGTTGGATGATTTATATAAGTAATACAAAAAGTTATTTTTCAAGCTTGTATAGTCTTATTATCCCTTCGGTTATACTTTTGTATAACCATGAGAGACATTACAAATTTCATAAATAAGTATTAGTCTATCTTTACCAACATCTTTAATGATGGAGTAGAAAAAAATAACATTGACTCCACCAAGTTTGCCCCTCAAGTTGTAGCAACAGTGCAACAGTGCAACACTAATAAACATAAAGGGAAAGAAGAAGTGCTGCTAATATATAGGAATTACCATACATCATGGGATTCAATATCTTCTCATTTTCAATTGAGCTTTGCAAACCTAACTGTCTCAGTTCTTCTCATTATTAATTCTAATATACCTCTACATTGTGCATATTATGACCAACATTCACTAAGTTACTTGCTTGCAAAGATGACTACCAAATTAGGATACAATAGTTCCACTAGAATGTCATAATTTAGGTCAAAGAGAGACATTCCTATCATAAAACCTACATGGCCAATTACCCTTTATATGTCAACATCGAATCCACAAAAACTTGCAAAGAAAACTCAACTCTCCCAATTTTTCCTTAAGATAAAAACATGCAAAAATGATTACATACAGACTCCATAGAGAAGCAACAAACACACCGATCATTGAGGATAAATCGGGATGAAGAAAGAGAAGTCCTTGTGTTATTATGTGCGGAATTGCACATCAACATTCATACCAAAATTGGAATTTCTATATTGTACAAAAGAAGAAAAAAATCAAGCATATCATAGAATATAATCTACTGTTTTTATGACAAGCCATGAAATAAAACATTTAAGTTGTGGCTTATCCAAAACTACAAGTACTCGATCTCCATCAACAATATACACAGACAGCTAAACACAATCATAAGAACTCTCTATCAAGATGTTATTCACGCGAGAATGGTACAAAAATATGGAAATCTAAAATGAAAAATACCCTATAAGATAATACTTAAAAAGCCTTCCTATTTACAAGACGGATGTATTTTGAGAAAATGTCATGCAAATTACAAGCTTAGTTGAATCTTAAGATCAAGGTCAAGCAATTAAGAGAATGACAGGCAAATTACAAGCTTAGTTGAAAATTCCCACATAAGAACTCAAGGGTGAGATGGAGAAGTTGAGGGAAGAAGATGAGGCGAGCATACAGATATAGGGTTATTTTAAGCAAATTCTCCATCGAATGATTATTTTTCAGTCTTGATCCCGATCAAGAAGTGATATCGATCAATTCATTAATTTTAATGTTTTCGTTGGAACAGTGCCATTTCATCTGTATTAGAATCATTCGATGACATCAAATCTTTTTTTTCATATTTAATTAACATTTCTGTGTGGTCAGAATTGGTCTGCAGATATTTATCGTGTTCAGAGAAAACGCGGAGTCTCGTAAGTTTCGTAATTAATCTACTCCTGATGGTCGTCATGGTCCCATACAGCTAGATCGACAGTATAACAATGAACAGTCAGCAACATTACACAATTTGAACAGAGATGAAGCAGCTTAACTTGTCAAGATAAACCATAACATTCTGCAACAGAGAAGAAATCAGAGAATAATTGAAGTGAAGCAATATTCAGGTGAGAAAAAAATAAAACAGAGCCTCAAATTCGGAAACATCAGCTTCAAAACCAAATACAAACTATGTATTCAAAATTAAGCAAGAGCCGGTGGTGCAACCAAGTACCCAACTAAATCATCGTTTGAACAACGTAGTTGCTGCTTAATTTGCTAAATCGTCAGAAAGACGATTTGCGAACGGCACTCGGCAGCAACTAGATTGTTCAAAACGATGATGAAGTCGAGAAATATACTTCAAGTTAAGCAAGAGCCGGTGGTGCAACCAAGTACCCAACTAAATCATCATTTGAACAATGTAGTTGTTGCTTAATTTGCTAGATCGTGAGAAAGACGATTTGTGATGAGCAACAACTAGATTGTTCAAAACGATGATGAAGTCGGGAGATATATTTCAAGGATTGGGAGAATTTCAGACAGGATGATTGAGATATTTGGAACATCGGCTGCCGTGTAGGGTTGTGACGTAGGAAATAGCCCATCCTTGATATTTATAGGAAGATGTGCGGCAATATAGGGTTCCATCTAGGGTTCCAGAGAATGTAGTGGGCCTGTGGATAAAATATGGCCCAGTTTTCAAAATGAAAGGGAGAACTGATGAGGATGATGACAAGGATTTTCATTTTGAGTTAATCGCACAAAAGTACTACTTATAAACTGATTTGTAAAATTTATCCATTAAAATTACACTTTGATCAAACCAATCGCTATTTTGAAATTTGTATAGGTAATTTGTTTTTTTTTTACCGGGAGGCAATGCACGGTTTGTGAAGATAGAAGGAAGATGAGTTGTAAACGATTGATCCGAAAATTTTCAACCGTAAAAAAGTACATAATTTATTCCAAAAACTGATCCAAAAATAACAAATAAATTATTCCAAATTACAACACGGTATGCTAAATGTAGAAAGTAAAATACAAAACATTCTCACAATTACCGAACTTTAATTACATTTTATCGTAATGAGAAACGACAATCCATCTTTGACCGGAAACTTTAATTGCCTTCAAACTCTTTCCTAGATTGGACATAACTACATAAGGTAAAACAACAAAATAATATATATCAATAACTTTTTTGTTCACAAAAAGATAACAAAAAAATGGATACTTATAAACTACTAACAACTGGAATAAAAAAGATGTATTGGAAAAGCTTAAGAAGTATATCACTAACTTCCACCTACAAGTTTGCCATCCTTGTTGTAATTTCAATATATTATTGTATTGTTTTAACCGGAAAAAAACATTTGATTTGATAACTCTTTTTTCATCTCGTTTTTTTAATTGCTACAGCTTATCCATTGGATATTACTTGTTATAAAGCGGCAAATACAGAATAGGAAGTTGCAGCAATTGAATAGGTTTACCGCTTAAGAGGAAAAAATCCAATAAGAATATATGATCGGCGGGAAAGTTAGAACATAATGACATTAGATATTTTTTTTTTTTGTCGGAAGTAGAGACGGTGGTCGCCGGCGCATCTAGACACGCTTTTATTAATTGAAAATAAAATTAAGTAGTTATCACACGGGGATAGCCCGACCCCTTACATCATCAAGTAAAAGATCAACTATACCCTCCGTCGGGTCATACAATACATTCAATCCAATAGGAAAGTTCATAGAAATACTAGTTAAAAAATCCGCTACATTATTCACCTCGCAGTAGGCGTGTCGAAATTGGATATCCCAATCTCTTCACATAGTCTTGACACTTACGTGTCAGACTGGCAAGAGGGTGGTGAGGAGTTAGGGATTTCTTGAGGAGTTGGGTGGCCAACTGAGAATCCGTTTTAATGATCACAAATCGGTACCCAAGATCCCAAGCAAATCTAAGTCCATGTGCCAAGCCCCAAAGCTCAGCCATGGGTACGGAACATATCCCTAGATTAACCCCAAAGCCTCTCAACTACTTTCCTAAGCTATTTCTAACCACACCGCCGCACTTGCAAAACCATCTTTATTCTTGGCTCCATCCGTGTTCACCTTTATGAAGCCAGAAGGGGGAGGTTCCCATATGGCATTGATGACTCTCCTAGTTTTCTCTCCACGTTCCTTATTCCTTCTCCTCTAGACTTGAACGTATTCCTTAGCTCTAACTTGTATGTGGTTGCTTCAATTTCCCTCGTTGTGTAGGTTATTGAAAGTAGCGTCGTTTGTCCACTTCCAAGTTTCCCATAGACCCACTACAAAGATTTCACTCCACATACGCACACAAGTTATTAAAATGAATATTAGAGACGATGTTACCTCGTATCCAAGTCGCAAAATGCGTGGTAAAGAAGTCTCCTATGAACCAGCTTGCATGTAGGCTACGCCATAATAGCTTTGTGCGAGGGTAGTCTCTCAAAAGATGTATGAGAGACTCCGGGCCTGCTTTGCAACACGAACAGGTGTCCACAAGGCTTATGTGCCGGTATTTCCTCTCTTCATTGCAAAAGAATCCTCCACTGATCAACTTCCAGATAAAATATTTAACTCTTTCTTGTATGCGAAGCTTCTAAATGGTCCTAAACACGTCACCCTCGCTCAACTGCATAGAATTCGAATCAGTGAGAGATTGAGAAATTCCCCTTAGGGGTTCCATCGTCAGATGGAACCCCTAAGGGGAATTTCTCAATCTCTCACTGATTCAATGATCACAAATCGGTACCCAAGATCCCAAGCAAATCTAAGTCCATGTGCCAAGCCCCAAAGCTCAGCCATGGGTACGGAACATATCCCTAGATTAACCCCAAAGCCTCTCAACTACTTTCCTAAGCTATTTCTAACCACACCGCCGCACTTGCAAAACCATCTTTATTCTTGGCTCCATCCGTGTTCACCTTTATGAAGCCAGAAGGGGGAGGTTCCCATATGACATTGATGACTCTCCTAGTTTTCTCTCCACGTTCCTTATTCCTTCTCCTCTAGACTTGAACGTATTCCTTAGCTCTAACTTGTATGTGGTTGCTTCAATTTCCCTCATTGTGTAGGTTATTGAAAGTAGCGTCGTTTGTCCACTTCCAAGTTTCCCATAGACCCACTACAAAGATTTCACTCCACATACGCACACAAGTTATTAAAATGAATATTAGAGACGATGTTACCTCGTATCCAAGTCGCGAAATGCGTGGTAAAGAAGTCTCATATGAACCAGCTTGCATGTAGGCTACGCCATAATAGCTTTGTGCGAGGGTAGTCTCTCAAAAGATGTATGAGAGACTCCGGGCCTGCTTTGCAACACGAACAGGTGTCCACAAGGCTTATGTGTCGGTATTTCCTCTCTTCATTGCAAAAGAATCCTCCACTGATCAACTTCCAGATAAAATATTTAACTCTTTCTTGTATGCGAAGCTTCTAAATGGTCCTAAACACGTCACCCTCGCTCAACTGCATAGAATTCGAATCAGTGATGAATCAGTGAGAGATTGAGAAATTCCCCTTAGGGGTTCCATCGTCAGATGGGTTGTATATATAGATAAACGTTATACATAATTACTTACAAAAGGAAGACCCTTATTTATAAATATTTACATTATCTATCATACCCCCGCAGTCGAAACTGGAGGAGGCATTACAGTGAGACTTGATCTAAAATCTTGAAACAATTGACGTAGCAAGCCTTTTGTAAGAATATCTACATACTGAAAAGTTGACGTTACGTGAAGAACTCGAACGTGACCGCGGACAACCTTATCCCGAACGAAGTGAATGTCAATCTCATGTACTTGGTTCGTTGATGTTGAACTGGGTTGCTGGCAAGATAGGTAACAGATATGTTGTCCGTGTAAACAACGGAGGCCTTGGCAAGCATGCAATGGAGCTCAAGTAGGAGGTTGCGTAGCCAAGAAAACTCAAAAACAACGTTGGCAACGCCTCTATATTCTGCCTCTGCGCTAGAACGTGAAACTACGGATTGCCGTTTTGTATACCACGAGATTAAAGTGTCACTGAAGAAAACACAGTGACCTGATGTGGTGCGGCGTGTATCAGGGCAGTCCACCCAATCAGCATCTGTATATACAATGAGATCAGACTTTGGAGAAGGAGATATGTTGATACCTAGAGATGATGTGCCAACGATTTAGCGGATGATACGCTTGAGAGCAGCAAATTAAGACTCCTGACGATCATGCATAAATTAACATATCTGCTGCACAGCAAAACTGATGTCAGGTCTTGTGAAAGTATTGTAGTGCCCCTGCCAGACTTCGATATAGGGTCGGATCACTAACAGGAGGGCCAGAGGAGGCGCTGAGTTTGATGGTGGGTTCAGCTAGAGTCACCGCTGGTTTCCAATTAGTCATCTTGGCTTGGGCAACAATCTCTCGAGCGTCTTTGTCTTGGGACAAGAAAAGACCTGAAGGCAGGCGCTGAATTGAAATGCCTAAAAAATATGACAGGGGACCAGGATCGGACATAGCAAATTCTTTACTGAGGGAGGCAGTGAGAGTATTGCGGAGGTCATCAGATGAAGCAGTGAGAATTATATCATCAACATAAAGTAACAGATAAGCAAGCTGATTTCCATTCTGATATATAAAAAGAGAGGAATCGCTCTTACTGCTGATAAAACCAATGCTGAGCAAATACCCTACAAATCGTTGATACCAATCCTGGGGTGCCTATTTGAGGCCATAAAGAGATTTCTTCAAAAGGCAAACATGAGACGAGCGAGTAGAATCAACGAACCCTTGAGGTTGAAACATGTAGACTGTCACATTCAGATGCCCATGCAGGAAAGCATTCTTGACGTCAAGTTGGTGGATAGGCCAAGAGTGAGACACAAAAAGACTCAAAACAGTCCGAATAGTGGCCGGTTTCACAACTGGGCTAAAAGTTTCATCACAATCTATGCCAACCTGCTGGGAACAATCGTTAGCAACAAGACGGGATTTATAACGTTCAAGGGAACTATCCGACCAGAGCATATGGAAAAAAATCCACATACACCTCACAATGTTAGTCCGGGGAGGACGAGGAACAATAACCCAAGTACCATTTCGTATAAAGGCTCGATATTCGTCGGTCATGGCTGCGGACCATTGTGGATCTTGGAGAGCCGACTTATGGGATCTGGGTATAGGGGATAGGGCGGGTGAAGTAACTGTGTTTAGATCAAAAATGGCACGTGGTTTAAAAATCCCACTAAGAGACTGGGTAGTGGGCTGACTTATATTAGGATTCGTTTGAACGTGGAAGGGGGGTATAATAGGTGTGGGATAAGCTGGTGGGGTTGGGTCAGGAGTGCTTCGTGCTGTAGGTTGGGTGGTTGGGCCTGGGGAGTTATCCGGTAATTGGCCAGAGGGAGAGGGAGGGGAGATTTGGGCAAGAGGGGCGGCGTGGGAGCTACTGGGTAGCGTAGAAAGTGAGGGGGTGGGGACGCTCACTGTGTGGGTTGGGCTAGGCCAAAGCTGGAGATGGCAACTAGCTTGGCCGATGGGAGCTGTGATTGAATTTGAGCCAATTGGTAAGCTGGGTTATAGGGAGAAATTCTGGGTTCCGAATCCAGTACCAAAGGGGCTGAAGAAATTGGGACGGATTTTGAGAACGGATCGACTCATCAAAAGTGACATGCCGTGAGATGAAAATTTTGTTTGAACCTATTTCTAAACATTTATACCCTCTATGATGTTTAAGATAACCGAGAAACACACAAGGTGTGGAGCGGGGTTGGAGTTTGTGAGAAATGGTTGCATTTTGGTTTGGGTAGCAAAGACACCCAAAAACGCGGAGGTGAGAGTAAGAAGGTTGGGAACCAAATAACACTTGGATGGGTGAACGATTTTGGATTGTGGTGGAGGGAAGAATGTTAAGAAGGTAACTAGACATATCTAAGGTGTGAGACCAAAAAGATATGGGTAGTGAGGCGTGAAAAAGTATGGAACGCATCATATTGTTAATGGTACAGATGACACGTTCCGCCTTGCCATTTTGAGGGGAAGTGTGGGGACAAGAGAACCGAAAATGTATGCCGTGAAGAGAAAAGAACGAGTGAAAATGATGATTATTAAACTCGCGGCCCATGTCACATTGGAAGTTTTTGATAGGTATGTTGAATTGAGTCTTGATAAACTTATGGAATAGCACAAAGAGATCGAAAACTTGAGATTTGAATTTGATTGGAAAAACCCAAAGGAAATGTGAAAAATCATCAATAAATAACAAATAATATTTGTAACCTTCCCGATTAGGGACCGGGGAAGTACAAAGATCACTATGTATGATATCAAAAGGTGCAACTGTAGTAGTAGCAGACCGTTCAAACGGAAGCCTATGATGCTCCCCAAGTTGACAAGCATGACAAAGCGTTAGAGAACACTGCTTATTAAAATTAAGAAAAGATGACTTCCTAAGACTATCTAGAACTGGTGTGTCAGGATGACCCAAACGAGCATGTAGAGACTCAAGGACTGAGCTGAAAGAGCATGAGCTGACGCAGAAGAAGCGGTAACTGGATAAAGGTCCCCGGAGCTACTACATCTCAGACGGGTTGTCCCCGCTTGTAAATCCTTCACAGAAAAACCAAAAGGGTCAAATTCAACACTAGCGTGGTTATCTATGGTGAAACGACGAACGGAAACAAGGTTTTTAACAATTTAAGGAGCAAGGAGGATGTTGGATAAATTGAGGGGATGGGTGGAGGTGCGAAGTTTAGCTTCACCAAGACCTGTAGATGGTATCCGCATATCATTTCAAATAATTATCGAATTTAAAGAACCATTATAAGAAATGGACGAGAGATTACCTGAGGAGTTGGTCATGTGAGATGTAGCGCCCGTGTCCATGTACCAAAGATTATCCACGGGATTAAACGTCATCGAAGAAAAAGGTTGATTGAGACTCGTACGTTGTGGCGGAGCTGCATCAGCGTGGAAATGAGCCTGAGGAAACACTGACTAGGCTGGAAATTGTCCCGGAATGCCAGCCTGAGAGTTATGTGGGCCAGAGTGGGCATGTTGACGGGTTTGTGGAGTGTTGGGCCAGTGGGCCTGCTGCATTGGCGGCCCAGGAGTAATGGACATCCATCCAAAATTGGGGTGGAATGCAAATCTGGCCGGTTGTTGCTGTGTTCCCCCGCCAGATTTGCCACGCCCCTTCCGGCCACGACCCCGGTTGTGCGAAGACTCGTCCGGCTGGGCGGCGCTGGAGGTGCTCTGGTGGTCGGCGCGGGGTTGCGACGGCGACCCGCCGGTGGTTGCATTCAAGGTGGTGGAGTCTTTTCCGGTGTGTTTTGGCTTGTCATCCGAGTCTCTTCCAAAATAAGTTACAAAATTGCTTTTTGGAATGTCGGCAACGGATCCGATTGCTGAATATAACTAGTAGTAGCATTGTACTCAGCAGGCAAACCAGATAGGATCTGTTGTCGGTAATTGGAGACTCGACACCTTTGAGTTGATCCGATAGCGCCTTCATGTGTTGACAATAGGCGGATATGGAAGCAAAAGACTCCATAAATTTGCAGTTGGAAAATTCATGTTCCAGATAGACTGCGCGCGTGTCCTTATTGTCTTGAAAAATGTCCTAAATTCGACCCCAAGCTTTTATGGCGGTGTCATCAAAATCGAAGATTTGAAGAAGAATGTCTTTAGATACCGTACTGTAGATCCATTGAAGAACCGTTGCATCAACTTGGTTCCAAAGAGCATCATCAATGTCAACTAGGCGAGGAACTTTGGCGTTAATATAGTTCATGATGTTATGTGTTTTGGTAGTGACGCGAAAAAAAAGTTACCCATGAAGCATGTGACGTGTCGTGGTCAAGAACAAGAGAAATGTTGTTCTTGATGTTGGAAATTCCAAGAGCGGAATGAAACGTTTGTTTCTTCTCCATAGACATAGTCGGTGTGTGATAAAGGGGAGGAAATAGCGCGGCGGCGTTAGGGTTGACTGTCGGCGGTAAAAGAAAGATGGAGGCGGAAGTGGTTAGGGTTATGGATCGGAAGAGTCTGATGCCATGTGAGAGATTGAGAAATTCCCCTTATGTTTCCATCGTCAGATGGGTTGTATATATAGATAAACGTTATACATAATTATAAAAGGCAGACCCTTATTTACAGATATTTACATATTGTATCAGAATCTGTAGACTGTCGACAAGGAGTAATTCTCATCCTGAGAGGCGCTCCAACTCAGTTCATCTTTGACAGTGTCGTCATGTTCTTGGAGCTGAAAACCGAAATCGTCATTAAACGGTTTAGAGGCTGCTAGTTTGAGGAGTAGCTCCATGAGATGTTTCCCCCCTAGGGATTGCCAACCCCAACCCACGTTGTTGTACCAGTAACTGCTCACAGTGTTCGACTCTTCCCCTTGAATAAGGGACTGATCTATATAGCTACATATAGAATTGGTGATTAGTCATATGTCTGTCCAGAAAAGTATGGTGTTACCATCTCCCATAATCCATCTAGCACCCTTCTTTACAACCTGTTGGATCCCCACGTTAATACCATTCCAAATGTGCGAGCCACCTGTAGCCACATTTCTACCAGTCCTGACATATTTACTACTTAAGACTTGGCCCCATAAATTGTATGTGTCTTTTATGAACTCGTCATTAAATTGTCTGTGTCATTATTTACTACGTAATAATGACATTAGATACTAAAGAGCAACATAGAAGGAGAAATATTATAGTAGGGATGGGAAGTCACGAGAGGGCTCAAGGGAATGGAAGAAGAAAAAGACATCATATCTCAAATTGTGCATAACTAAAGTCATGTGATCGAGTGAAAATATAATGAATTTAGATCGAATGAATAAGTGTGCTCGGGTAAAGAAGTGTGATACGTGAAAAAGTATCATAAAATAGTTAATAGTGAAATATGAATATAAATAGATTAAAGTATTAAGATTAGTAGAAATTATCAAGGAAAATGTAATATAAAAAAAGTATATTATGCTAATAGAACAAAGACAGTGCAATACACAAGTCAAGCATTGCTTAATTTCATGGTGACCTTTGTAAGCTTGAAAAGATCTCAATCGGTAGTGTAGTATCCAGGGAATAATAGTCCCTATCTTACATATCTCAATTTCACATAAAATTGAAAGACAATGTTATTAGTAATATTCTTGATTTTTCTAATAACATGAAGATATCTCAGCCACAACAATTAAAGAAAGTATAAACACCAAAAATTAATGTTACAAGTGACAATAATTTAGTGTTATAAAAGTTTGATTCACAAGACTTTAGTGTTAAGCTATTAGGGTTTCAGGGTGAGGTAAAAATTTGGTTATTTTTTAATTAGTTATTAGTATCGAGTATAAGGTCATTACTCTATAATTTTAATATGAAATCAGTGAGATTTTTTATATAAGTAATACAAAAATTATTTTTCAAGCTTGTATAGTCTTATTATCCCTTCAGTTATACTTTTGTATAACCATGAGAGACATTACAAATTTCATAAATAAGTATTAGTCTATCCTTACCAACATCTTTAATAATGGTACTGGAGTAGAAAAAAATAACATTGACTCCACTAAGTTGTAGCAACAGTGCAACACTAATAAACATTATCTATATGCAAAATTGGATATTTGAATGTTGTTACAATTTTCTTGAGTGATAACATAAAGGGAAAGAAGAAGTGCTAATATATAGGAATTACCATACATCATGGGATTCAATATCTTCTCATTTTCAATTGAGCTTTGCAAACCTAACAGTCTCAATTCTTCTCATTATTAATTCTAACATACCTCTACATTGTGCATATTATGACCAACATTCACTAAGTTACTTGCTTGCAAAGATGACTACCAAATTAGGATACAATAGTTCCACTAGAATGTCATAATTTAGGTCAAAGAGAGACATTCCTATCATAAAACCTACATGGCCAATTACCCTTTATATGTCAACATCGAATCCACGAAAACTTGCAAAGAAAACTCAACTCTTCGTCATACCAAATTTTTCCTTAAGATAAAAACATGCAAAAATGATTACATACAAACTCCATAGTGAAGCAACAAACACACCGATCATTGAGGATAAATCGGGATAAAGAAAGAGAAGTCCTTGTGTTATTATGTGCGGAATTGCACATCAACATTCATACCAAAATTGGAATTGCTATATTGTACAAAAGAAGGAAAAAAATCAAGCATATCATAGAATATAATCTACTATTTTTTATGACAAGCCATGAAATACAACAGGCAGCTAAACACAATCATAAGAACTCACTATCAAGATGTTATTCACGCGAGAATGGTACAAAAATATGGAAATCTAAAATGAAAAATACCCTATAAGATAATACTTAACAAGCCTTCCTATGTACAAGACGGATGTATTTTGAGAATGTCATGCAAATTACAAGCTTAGTTGAATCTTAAGATCAAGGTCAAGAAATTAAGAGAATGACATGCAAATTACAAGCTTAGTTGAAAAATCCCACATAAGAACTGAAGGGTGAGATGGAGAATTTGAAGATTTAGAGAAGTTGAGGGAAGAAGATGACAGCGAGCATACAGATATAGAGTTATTGTAAGCAAATAATCTTAAGAAGATTGTGTATATATTATATACTATATGATTCAGATAATTTTCTCATTAGAGGATATAAACATATAGTTTTCGGTCATAATCCCATCAAATGAATATTTTTCAGTCTTGATCCCGAACAAAAAGTGATATCGATCAATTCATTAATTTCAATGCTTTCATTGGAACAGTACCAATTCATCTGTATTAGAATCATTCGATGACATCAAATCTTTTCTTTTTCATATTTAATTAACCTTTCTGTGTGGACAGACTTGGTCTGCAGATATTTATCGTGTTCAGAGAAAACGCGGAGTCTCGTCAGTTTCGTAATTAATCTACTCCTGATGGTCGTCGTGGTCCCATACAGCTAGATCGGCAGTATAACAATGAACAGTCGGCAACATTACACAATTTGAACAGAGATGATGCTCAATACATCAACTTAACTTGTCAAGATAAACCATAACCTTCTGCAACAGAGAATAAATCAGAGAATAATTGAAGTGAAGCAATATTCAGGTGAGAACAAATAAAACAGAGCCTCAAATTCGGAAACATCAGCTTCAAAACCAAATACAAACTATGCATTCAAAATTAAGCAAGAGCCGGTGGTGCAACCAAGTACCCAACTAAATCATCGTATGAGCAACGTAGTTGCTGCTTAATTTTCTAAATCGTCAGAAAGACGATTTGCGATCGGCACTCGGCAGCAACTAGATTGTTCAAAACGATCGGGAAATATTCTTCAAGTTAAGCAAGAGCCGGTGGTGCAACCAAGTACCCAACTAAATCATCGTTTAAACAACTTAGTTGCTGCTTAATTTGCTAGATCCTGAGAAAGACGATTTGTGATGAGCAGCAACTAGATTGTTCAAAACGATGATGAAGTCGGGAGATATATTTCAAGGATTGGGAGAATTTCAGACAGGATGATTGAGATTATTTGGAACATCGGCTGCAATGTTGGGTTGTGATGTAGGAAATAGCCCATCCTTGATATTTATAGGAAGATCTGCGGCAATCTAGGTTCCATCTAGGGTTCCAGAGAATGTAGTGGGCCTGTGGATAAAATATGGCCCAGTTTTCAAAATGAAAGGGAGAACTGATGAGGACGATGACTAGGATTTTCATTTTGAGTTAATCGCACAAAAGTACTACTTATAAACTGATTTGTAAAATTTATCCATTAAAATTACACTTTGATCAAACCAATTGCTATTTTGAAATTTGTATAGGTAATTTGTTTATTTTTTTCTTTTTACCGGGAGGCAATGAATGGTTTGTGAAGATGGAAGGAAGATGAGTTATAAACTATTGATCCGAAAAATTTCAACCGTAAAAAAGTAAATAATTTATTCCAAAAACTGATCCAAAAATAATAAATAAATTATTTCAAATTACAACATGGTATGCTAAATGTAGAAAGTAACATTCTCACAGTTACCGAATTTTACTTACATCTTATTGTAATGAGTAACGACACTTCATATTTGACCGGAAACTTTAAATGCTTTCAAACTCTTTCCTAAAATGGACATAACTACATAAGGTAAAACAACAAAATAATATATGGCAGTAACTTTTTTGTTCAAAAAAAAAATGGATACTTATAGATTACTAACAACTGGAGTAAAAAAGACCTCCTAGTGGAAAAGCATAAGAAGTATATCAAAAATTCCACCTACAAGTTTGTCATCCTTGTTGTAATTTCAATATATTATTGTAAAACAAAAAATAATTGATTTGATAACTCTTTTTTCATCTCGTTTTCTTTATTGTGTATGGCTCGCAGGAGAAGTTAGAACATAATGACATTAGATGATCTATAGCGAAATATAGAAGGAGAAATATTATAGTGGGGGCAGGAAGTCACGAGAGGGTTCAAGGAAATAGAGGGAGAAAAAGAAGTCAGGTTTCAAATTGTGTCTAACTAAAGTCATGTGCATGTCATGTGATCTAGTGAAAATATAATGAAGTTAGATCTAATGAATAAATGTTTTCGGGTAAAGAAGTGTGATACGTGAAGAAGTCTCATGAAATAGTTGATATTTTTTTTGGTAGAAATAAAATAGTTGATAGTGAAACATGAATATGAATAGGTTAAAGTATATAATTTAGTAGAAAATATCAAGGAAAATGTAATAAAAAAAAAGTATATAATTATGCTAATAGAACATAGACAATCCAAATACACAAGTCAAACATTGATTAATTTCACGGTGACCTTTGTAGGCTTGAAAAGATGTCACTCGGTCGTGTAGTATTCAAGGGAAAAGTCCTAATCTTACGTATCTCAATTTCACGTAAAATTGAAAGACAATGTTATTATTAGTAATATTCTTGATTTTTCTAATAACATTAAGATATCTCAGCCACAATAATTAATGAAAGCATAAACACCAAAAAGTAATGTTACAAGTGGCAATAGTTTAGTGTTATAAAGGTTTGACTCACAAGACCTTAGTGTTAAGCTATTAGGGTTTCAGGGTGAGTTAAAAATTTGGTTATTTTGTAATTATTTATTATTATCGAGTATAAGGTCATTATATTGGGGATAGGCATGAAACAAAATCCGTTGTATAATCCCCTTCTTTATAAATAGCATGCTTACATGTAATAATAAAGCAACAATATCATTATGTCATAATATCTACAAAACTCGGTTGCTCTCTCTCTCTCACACATACTCAAATACCAACATGGTATCAGAGGAATAACAAACCTCATCCATGGCGTCTTCTACTACTCCAAATTCTGGTTCAGATTCAGCATTTTCTCTGGATGATTCACTCCTTCTCCAACTCCAATTGCATCACTCCGATGCTCCTTCTCTTCGATTGTCCACTTCTCTTCTTAATTCTACCAATTATTCTCGCTGGAAGAGGGCTGTTCAAGTTGCCCTTTCTGCGAAGAACAAGCTTGCGTTTGTTCATGGACTATGCATTCGACCTACATCTGATCCCAAACTCATAGCTAAATGGGATCAATGTAACATCATGTTAATTTCATGGCTATTACACTCTATTGAGAAGGATATCGGTGATTCTGTCCTTTTCTGCAACACAGCACCACAAATCTGGAATGAACTCGCGATTAGGTTTGACAAATCTAATCGGACGAGTCTTTATCAAATTCAGAAGGAATTATCCATGATATCTCAAGGTAATCAGTCTATTACCTCCTATTTTACAACTCTCAAGAAAATCTGGGATGATCATTCGACCCCCTTGGCTCATAATGTCTACAAATGTGGTTCCAATTCGATAGTTCTTGATATGATTCGTGACCAACAGATCATTCAGTTCTTGGTTGGTCTTAATGATTCTTTCAACCTTGTTCGTTCTCACATCCTAATGCTATAGCCTAGTCCAAGTCTCAACGAAGTATACAAGCTTCTTTTACAGGAAGAAAGCCAAAGAACATTATCCAACAATTCATCAATCGATGATAATGCTTCCGCATTGTATTCTAAGAATCGTAGCACCAGTTCTAGACAAACTCGAGGTTACTCTGCCTATGATTCTAGAACTTCATCTCCAGCAACCAACCGACCTTATTGTGATCATTGTAAGGTTCAAGGTCACACTGCTAATAAGTGTTGGAAATTAGTTCACTATCCAAAGACACCTATTCCAGGACTACCATGGTGTGATCACTGTAAAGTGGTTGGTCATGACAGCAACAAATGCTGGAAAATTATTGGTTATCCAGCAGGTCGTAAAATTGCAGCTTCTTCAGTAAGTAGCTCTTTTACTCAGGATCAAGTAACATCCATACTTGCTCTCTTGGACAAGAAATCTTCTCCATACTTGACAAATGATTCCACTGCGCTGCTTGCTGGTAAGGCTTCTTGTTTCTTATCTTTTAATCTCAATACAAGATGGATCCTAGATAGCGGTGCTACAGACCATATAACTCCTAATCTTGAGCTTTTCACTTCATACCATGCCATACCAAGTCCCACTTTTATTACCATACCCAATGGAAAACGTGCTCCAGTTGCAAACTGTGGTACCATCTCTCTTAACAGTCATATTACATTACTCAATGTTCTTCATGTTCCTGATTTTCATTTTAATCTCATTTCCATACATAAGCTGTCTAGTGACATGAACTCACATATTCTGTTCACTCCTCAAACTTGTATTCTCCAGGACCCTTTGAAGAAAAATCATTTGGTGATTGGACAAGCGTTTAAAGGACTATACGTGGCTGATTCTTCTCAATCTACATTGTCTACTTCAAGTTGTAATAAATCACAACATACTAGTTTTTCGTTCAATACTACTCTTACTAAATCTACTGTTGAGTTGTGGCACTGTCGCCTTGGCCATATTCCATTTGATCAATTGTCATGTATTGATGACAATTTTCTTGGATCCAAGAACTATCCTATATGTACTGTTTGCCCTCAAGCAAGACAACATCGACGACCTTTTCCTATGTCATCTACACGTTCCTCTCATATTTTTTTTATCTTATTCATATCGACACATGGGGTGCCTATAAACATCAAACTCACAATGGCTTCTCATACTTTCTTACCATTGTTGATGATCATTCTAGGTCTACTTGGACATATCTAATGGCTCACAAAAGCAATGCTCTCTCTATCTTGAAATCTTCTGTTCGTATGATTCATAATAAATTTCAAATCACCATCAAAACCATTCGATCCGATAATGCTCTTGAATTCTCAAGTAAAGAAGCATCTCATTTCTATTCTTTGCATGGTATTATTCACCAAACTTCATGTATCTACACCCCTCAACAAAATGGCATTGTTGAGCGTAAGCATAGACACCTTCTTGAGGTAGCTAGATCTCTCTCTTTTCAATCCAAATTACCCATCACTTACTGGGGAGATTGTATCTTAACTGCTAGATACATCATCAACCGAAGACCAGCACCCATTCTAGATCACAAAACACCATATGAAGTGTTATTTCACAAGAAACCTACATATGATCATCTTAGAGTCTTTGGTTGCCTATGTTATGTACATACTCCCAAAGTACATCGAGATAAGTTTGCCCCTTGTGCCCAACCATGTGTCTTTATTGGTTACCCTTATGGTCAAAAGGGATACAAAGTTTTAACCATCTATTCTAGAGAGATCATTGTGTCCAGAGATATCACATTTTATGAGAAATATCTTCCTTTTCATCATATATCGCCTAATTTATCATCTCCCTTTCCCATTATGTCCAGTACTTCCTCTCTTGACTCTTTTATATTCTTACCTACCAATAACACAACTTCTAGACCTCCTCCAGACCATACCGATCATGCTTCTACTCATTCTCCTCCATCATCTCCCTTTACAGATTCTCATACAAAAGCCAATGATATTTATGTTCCCACCACCAATACCAATTCTTCTTCACTTATCCCTTCCACCCTTAGACGTTCTACTCGTCTCACTAAACAACCCTCATATCTTTCAAACTTCATCTACACGTATAGTTCATGCTTCCAATCACCAGGTAATTCTAATTCCCTATCTTTACCTCATTCTCATGTTGCTTTTCTTTCATCCTTACAATCTTTTGTTGAGCCAACCACGTACATCGAAGCATCTAAAGATCCTAATTGGATTGAGGCTATGGATAAGGAGTATCAAGCTTTGCAAAGTAATCACACTTGGGATCTTATGCCCCTACCACATGGCAAGAAGGCCATAGGATGCAAATGGGTATTCAAAGTGAAGTTAAAGGTTGATGGCACTCTAGAGAGGTACAAGACACGTCTTGTTGCCAAAGGTTACAATCAAAAGGCTGGGATCGACTACCATGAAACCTTTTCACCGGTGGTCAAAATGACTACCATTCGCACTATACTTGCTATAGCAGCCTCCAAGGGTTGGATTCTTCATCAAATGGACGTAAATAATGCGTTTCTTAATGGTAATTTATACAAGGACGTTTACATGAAAATGCCTCCTGGAATACCCAATCCATGTTCCCTTGTTTGCAAGGTGAAGAAGTCCCTTTATGGCTTAAAGCAGGCCTCTCGGTAATGGTTCTACAGACTCACAACAGCTCTCAATGACCAAGGTTTTAGACAATCCAAGAACGATTATTCTCTATTCCTTAAAGGCACTTGAAATGACATTACAATTGTTGCAATTTATGTGGACGACCTACTGGTTACTGGATCTAATGCATCTACAATTGATTCTCTCAAGTCTTTTTTGGAGTTCTCCATTTTTTTCTAGGACTGAAAGTTGCTCATACAACCTCTGGCATAGTACTTGCTCAACGAAAATTCACCCTAGAGTTACTCGATGAGGCTGCTCTTTCACCTGGCAAGTTCACAACAACACCACTCCCTTTGCATCATAAGTTTGCCCCTCAAGATGGCACACCTCTTGCAGATCCTTCTCTGTATCGTTCCCTGGTTGGTAAGCTCAACTTTTTGACTAATACACGACCAGACATATGCTATGTTGTTCAGAGTTTGAGCCAATTCATGCAGACTCCATATTCTTCTCATTTGGATGCCCTATTTCATACACTACAGTATGTGCAAGGAATTGTAGGACATGGGATATTATTAAACAGTTGTGAATATCCTGAGCTATTGGCCTACACACTGATTCAGATTGGGCTTCATGTCCTTATACAAGGAGAAGTGTCAGTGGTTATGTTATACTATTAGGCAAGTCTCCGATTAGCTGGAAATCAAAGAAGTAGTCCACTGTCTCTCGAAGTTCTACATAATTAAGTTGCTCTCTCTCTCACATACTCAAATACCAACACATTACTCTATAATTTTAATATGAAATCAGTGGGATGATTTATATAAGTAATACAAAAAGTTATTTTTCAATCTTGTATAGTCTTATTATCCCTTCAGTTATACTTTTGTATAACCATGAGAGACATTACAAATTTCATAAATAAGTATTAGTCTATCCTTACCAACATCTTTAATGATGGAGTAGAAAAAAATAACATTGACTCCACTAAGTTGTAGCAACAGTGCAACACTAATAAACATTATCTATATGCAAAATTGGATATTTGAATGTTGTTACAATTTTCTTGAGTGATAACATAAAGGGAAAGAAGAAGTGCTGCTAATATCTAGGAATTACCATACATCATGGGATTCAATATCTTCTCATTTTCAATTGAGCTTTGCAAAACTAACTGTCTCAGTTCTTCTCATTATTAATTCTGACATACCTCTACATTGTGCATATTATGACCAACATTCACTAAGTTGCTTGCAAAGATGACTACCAAATTAGGATACAATAATTCCACTAGAATGTCATAATTTAGGTCAAAGAGAGGCATCACTAGCATAAAAGTTACATGGCTCATTACCCTTTATGTGTCAACATCGAATCCACGAAAAACTTGCAAAGAAGACTCAACTCTTCGCCATATCCATTTTTGCCTTAACATGAAAAACGAAAAAATATAATGAAAAGATGATTACATCCGGACTCCATAGTGAAGCAACAAACTTACCGATCATTGAGGAGAAATTGGGATAAAGAGAAGTCCTTGTGTTATTATGTGCAGAATTACATATCAACATTCATACCAAAATTGGAACTTCTAAATTGTACGTAAGGAAAAAAAAAATCAAGCATATCACTGAATATAATCTACTGTTATTATGACAAGCCATGAAATAAAACATCTAAGTTGTGGCTTACCCAAAACTACAAGTGCTCGATCTCCATCAACAATATACACAGGCACCTAAACACAATCATAATAACTCTCCATCAAGATTTTATTCACGCGAGAATGGTACAAAAACATGGAAATCTAAAATGAAAAATACCCTATAAGATAATACTTAACAAGCCTTCATATGTACAAGACAGATGTATTTTGAGAATGTCTTGCAAATTACAAGCTTAGTTGAATCTTAAGATCAAGGTCAAGCAATTAAGAGAATGACATGCAAATTACAAGCTTAGTTGAAAAAAATCCCACATAAGAACTGAAGGGTGAGATGGAGAACTTGAAGATTTAGAGAAGTTGAGGGAAGAAGATGACGGCGAGCATACAGATATAGAGTTATTGTAAGCAAATAATCTTAAGAAGATTGTGTATATATTATATACTATATGATTCAGATAATTTTCTCATTAGAGGATATAAACAAATAGTTTTCGGTCCTAATCCCATCAAATGGATATTTTTCAGTCTTGATCCCGAACAAAAAGTGATATCGATCAATTCATTAATTTCAATGTTTTCATTGGAACAGTACCAATTCATCTGTATTAGAATCATTCGATGACACCTAAATTCGGTGCAGCTCATTCAATTTTAGACCAAATCAAAATTTAACATTAAAATAACACGGAGTAATATTTTTTGATTGATTTCAAATCTTTTTTTTTCATATTTAATTAACCTTTCTGTGTGTTCAGACTTGATCTGCAGATATTCATCGTGTTCAGAGAAAACGCGGAGTCTCGTCAGTTTCGTAATTAATCTACTCCTGATGGTCGTCGTGGTCCCATACAGCTAGATCGACAGTATAACAATGAACAGTACAACATTACACAATTTGAACAGAGATGATGCTCAATACATCAGCTTAACTTGTCAAGATAAAGCATAACATTCTGCAACAGAGAAGAAATCAGAGAATAATTGAAGTGAAGCAATATTCAGGTGAGAACAAATAAAAACAGCCTCAAATTCGGAAACATCAGCTTCAAAATCAAATACAAACTATGCATGCAAAATTAAACAAGAGCCGGTGCTGCAGCCAAGTACCCAACTAAATCATCGTTTGAACAACGTAGTTGCTGCTTAATTTGCTAAATCGTCAGAAAGACGATTTGCGATCAGCACTCAGCAGCAACTAGATTGTTCAAAACGATGATGAAGTCGAGAAATATACTTCAAGTTAAGCAAGAGCCGGTGGTGCAACCAAGTACCCAACTAAATCATCGTTTGAACAATGTAGTTGCTGCTTAATTTGCTAGATCGTGAGAAAGACGATTTGTGATGAGCAGCAACTAGATTGTTCAAAACGATGATGAAGTCGGGAGATATATTTCAAGGACTGGGAGAATTTCAGACAGGATGATTGAGATATTTGGAACATCGGCTGCAATGTAGGGTTGTGATGTAGGAAATAGCCCATCCTTGATATTTATAGGAAGATCTGCGGCAATCTAGGGTTCCATCTAGGGTTCCAGAGAATGTAGTGGGCCTGTGGATAAAATATGGCCCAGTTTTCAAAATGAAAGGGAGAACTGATGAGTACAATGACTAGGATTTTCATTTTGAGTTAATCGCACAAAAGTACTACTTATAAACTGATTTGTAAAATTTATCCATTAAAATTACACTTTGATCAAACCAATTGCTATTTTGAAATTTGTATAGGTAATTTGTTTATTTTTTTTCTTTTTACCGGGAGGCAATGCACGGTTTGTGAAGATGGAAGGAAGATGAGTTATAAACTATTGATCCGAAAATTTTCAACCGTAAAAAAGTAGATAATTTATTCCAAAAACTGATCCAAAAATAATAAATAAATTATTTCAAATTACAACACGGTATGCTAAATGTAGAAAGTAAAATACAAAACATTCTTACAGTTACCGAATTTTAATTACATCTTATCGTAATGAGTAACGACAATTCATATTTGACCGGAAACTTTAGCTGCGTTCAAACTCTTTCCTAAAATGGACTTATGTAGGTAAAACAACAAAATAATATATGGCGGTAACTTTTTTGTTCACAAAAAAAAATTAAAAAAAATGGATACTTATAGACTAATTTGTAAAATCTACCCATTAAATAACACTTTGCTCAAACTAATCGCTAATTAGAAATTTCCATAGGTATTGTGCTTTTTCTTTTACTGAGCAATGTACAGTTTGTGACGATGTAAGGAAGATGAATAATGAACGGTTGATCCAAAAAGTTCAACCGTAAAAAGTGCATAAATTCTTTCGGAATCTTATTCGAAAAGGACCGACAAACTATTCCAAGTAACAAAACGGTATGCTAAATGTAGAAAGTATAAAACAAAAAAAATTATCACAATTACTCATTTCTAAATACATCTTATCATAATGACTATTCATTTTGGAACGAAATCTTTAACCGTCTTCAAAACTCTTTCGGAACTTGGTTATAACTACACATAAGGTAACGCAGCTAAATAATATATGGCAATAAAAATTTTGTTCACAAAAAACAAGAATGAATACTTATAGAACATTAACAATTGGTGTAAGAATGAGAAGTTGTTTATCGGCCGAAGGGTGGAGGGTAAGTTTTTTGATGGCCGCATGTTGTTTGTCTTGATAAGGTCTTAAGGGACAGACTCGAAAGGGCTGGTGGATGGGGAAGACGGGGAGCTAGTGGCGCCGGACACGGAAGCTGAGGACGGAGCCAAGTCGTAGATCTTGATGGACAACTTTTTGGCTCGCCGGGATCCACCCATGATGACAGGCGGCGGGGGAGGGAGGCATAATGGGGGGACGGGTAGGCGCGTGGGAGGCGCGTATTCTAGGGCACGAAGGGTTTTTTATATAGTTACTTATGATAAAAGGGATTTTCTTGTTATCTATTATTGATTGTTTTTACCTTTTATATTTATGTCCAATTTACGAAAGAGTTACGATGGCAATTAAAGATTCCGATCCAGCATGAACAATTATTACTCAACAATTATTACTCAACAATTATTACTCGTTACGAAAAGGTCTACTTAGAATTGGGTAACTATGAGAATGTTTTGTTTTTTACCTTCTACATTTAGCATATCATTTATAATTTGGAATATTTTATTTGTTATGTTATCTAATTCTGAAATAACTTAATTATTTTTTGTGTTAGATTTTTCGAATCAATCCTTTACGTCTCTTCTTTCTTGCATCATCACAAACCACGTGTGGCTCGCAGGTAGAAGCAAAAAACACATTACCTAAGCAAGTTCCAAATTAGCGATTGATTGAGCAAAGTGTTATTTTAGTGGGTAGTTTTTATAAATCAGTTTATAAGTGGCACTTTTTGTGCGATTAACTCAAAACTCATAGATTGCTGCCGCAGATCTTCCAGTATTCTCCACTATGCTGTCTGAAATGCTCCCAGTCCTTTGAAGTATTTCTCCCGACTTCATCATCGTTTTGAACAATCTAGTTGCTGCTGATCATTAATCTTCTTTCTCACGATTTAGCAAATTAAGCAGCAACTATATTGTTCAAACAATGATTTAGTTGGGCACTTGATTGAAAAAAAAAAAGAAACCCATCTTCTTCCCTGATTGTTTCTTCATCTTCAACAACGTTCGCAGTTGAATCTCCATCCGCAGAAGGCCGGTGTCATAGTGTTCTCTTTGTCGACCAAAATCGAAATCGTCGTCTAGTTTTGTAAACTTCGAACTCGTTCTCTCTCCTCCAAATTTATAAACTTCGAAACCTAATTTGTTTCAAGTTTATGTTTGTCTAACTATTTTAGATTTCAGATTTATGTTTCTGCCCATGGCCGTTTGTCAACAATCGTGTGTTTCCTCTCGATCATCTTGCTGTTTTTTATTATTCATGCCATTTACAAAGGATTCATTTGGCCGACAACTTATTGGGTCCCACTGCAAGCAAGTGAAGGCGTTCTGGAGGAGAAGAGAGACTAGCCCACAAGTGTATTGAATCTTGGTTGAATATAATGTATTATTCATGACAATCATGAAATATAACATCTTACTCAAAATTAAACTACAAGTAGTCTCCATTCGACCAAAAGTCCCGATAAATCAGCCAACATTTTACCTTTAGTGAGTGAATGCTAACAACCGAGAAGTGTAAAATTAGATATAATTGATAAGTCGAAGTGGGAAGGTAATGATTAAAGAGATGCTGCATCTTGAGAATGTCATGCAAATTACAAGCTTAGTTGAATCTTAAGATAAAGGTCACGTAATGCAATATCATAGTCGAACAAGATTTTACTCTCTTGGTTGATCCAAGTAATTTATCATCTCCCGTTCTACTTCTGTCTGTAACGACCGCAGATACATGAAGAATTTTAAGATTTTGAGAAGTTGAGCGAAGAAGATGATATGTGTTCAGATTTAGGGTTATTTTAAATCAGATAATTTTCTCATTAAACAAGATATAAACAAATAGTTTTCGGTCCTAATCCCATCAAATCAATATTTTTCAGTCCTGATCCCGAACAAAAAGTGACATCGACACCTAAAGTTTCAATTCATTTGTATTTTAATCATTGTATGGTCAGAATTGGTCTTCAGATATTTATCGTGGTCCCATACAGATAGATCACCAGTATAATAATGAACAGTCATCAACATTACACAGCTTGCACAGAGATGAAGCTCAATACGTAAGCTTAACTTGTAAAGATAAACAGCAACATCTGCAACAGAGAAGAAACCAGAGAATAAATATAAGTATATAACTGAAGCTATATTCAGGTCAGACCAATTGAGCAAACAAAACAGAGACTCAAATTCGGAAACATAATCTTCAAAACAAAACACAATTATGCGTTCAAGTAAAGCAAGATCCGGTGTTGCGATCAAGTACCTGACTAAATCATTGTTTGAACAATGTAGTTGCTGCTTAATTTGCTAAATCGACAGAAAGAGGATTAGTTATGAGCAGCAACTAGATTGTTCAAAACGATGATGAAGTCGGGAGATACACTTCAAATGACAGGGTGCATTTCAGACACCATAGTTGAGAAAACTGGAAGATCGGCGGCAATTTAGACTGTGCTGTAGGAAAGTGGCCATACCTGATATTTATAGGAAGATCTCATATCTGCGGCTATCTAGGGTTTTCAGAAAACGAAGTGGGCCTGTGGAATGTGGATATGGCCCAGTTTTGAAAATGAAAGGGACAAGTTAGAATTTTGGTTTTTGAGTTAATTGCACAAAAGTGCTACTTATAAACTAATTTGTAAAAACTACCCATTAAATAACACTTTGCTCAAACTAATCGCTCATTTGGAATTTCCATAGTTAAAGTTCCTTATCTTTTACCCGAGCAATGCACGGTTTGTGACAAAGGAAGGAAGATGAATAATAAACGGTTGATCCGAAAATTAAACCCTAAAAAATACGTAAATTATTTCGGAATCTAGTCCAAAAATAACCAACAAATAATTTTAAATTTACAAAACGGCATGCTAAATGTAGAAAGTATAAAACAAACCATTCTCACAATTACTCAATTTTCAATACATCTTATCGTAATGACTATCCATGTTGGAACGAAATCTTTAACCGTATTCGTAACTCTTTCGGAACTTGGACATAACTACATTGTAAGGTAACACAATTAAATAATAGATTGCGATAAATTTTTTGTTCACAAAAAATAAAAATGAATACTTATAGAACATTTAACAACTGGAGTAAGAATGAGAAGTTGATTATCACTAAACTTCCACTTGCAAATTCTCCATACTTGTTGTAATTTCAATCACTATATTGCTTTAATCTACAAAAGCAATAGATTTCAGAACTCTATAGTATTTATAAATTGTGTAATGCCTTGTCTATGTTCTATTAACATCATATTTTTTTTTGTTACCATTTCCATACTCTTTTCTACTAATCTTAATGCTTTAACCTATTCATATTCACATTTACTATTACCTATATTATGAGACTTCTTCAATCGATTATACACTTCATTAATCTCCCCACGTGATCGCATGATAGCTCTCTCAAAACTTCTCGTCCCAGACTCTAATATTTTTCTTTTATGTAACTTTTTAGGTTATCTAATTTCATTATGTTCTAACTCCCCCTCTCATCATTTTAATTTATTTTAATGTTAAGTAACACTAACTTTAGCCGTGATATCTATTTTTAGGGTTTAACATTTTATGCCTCCAATAAAAGTATATACACTTTAAAAAACGGAAGTCGTAAACGCACGACGATGAAATTCACAAACGCACGACGATTACCCGTGACCGTCACGGTTACGGGTTCCGAATCCGTGACAAAATCATCAGTTGAGAATAGAATCTCCCAAAGTCATTAGCCGTGATATCTCTTGAGAATGTTTCGGTTAATCCAAACACACGAAATATTAGAATCTCCCAAAGTCAGGTCATAGATGAGCTTAGAAAGGAAAGGTTTGTTCAAGGAGAGGAGCTATTTGAAGCCAAGACCACCCAGACTCCTAGGCGTGCATACCATGTTCCAAGCGACCAAAAGCGCTTGCTTGATTCCTTACTAGAAAACAAGAAAGATCGAAGGAGACTTTGGATCTTATTGAGAATAGAAGTTGGGATAAGAAACACAATGCACTAGTATTGATGCATTGCCGTAAGAATAGATGTAGTGATCTGCATTCTGCCAGCATAGGATAGGGTTTTAGCACACCAAGATTGGATCTTGACCGTGATATTTGAGATGAGAGGTTGGTAGTTAGACAGGTTTAACCTTTTGATACCCACAGGGACCCCCAAGTAGTGGAAAGGAATAACACCAAGAGAAAAACCAGAGAAGTTGATGATGTGGCTTCGGTTCAAGGGAGGAACTCCTCCAAGAAAGATAGCGGATTTGGAAAAGTTCACCTTGAGGCCTGAGAGGTTACCAAAGGAGTCAGCGTATCCTTCAATGTAAGAATGGAGGTGATATCCCCTTCTATAGAAGAGCATCAGGTCATCGGAAAAGCATAGGTGTGTTATGCTAGGGTTGTGGCATTTGAGATAGGAATGGAAGTTCAAGTTAGAGGTATTTGCAAAGATCAAGGCAGATAGGACTTCCATGGCAATAACGAAGAGGGGGGAGGGCAGCCTTGCCAAAGGCCCCTAGTTCCTTTGAAGTAGTCTTTGAGCGAACTATTTACGTTTATCGAGTACGAAGCAGTAGTGATGCACTCCTCAATCAGGTCCACAAAATTCTCAAGGAAACCAAATACGGAGGTTGAGCAAAATGAAGCTATGCTCGATAGTGTTGAAAGCCTTGGTGATAGCAACTTTTAGGGCACATCTAGGGGAGATGTGCACTTGATTATACTTCTTGAAAAGCTCCTGAAAAATTAGGATATTGTGCTTAATCGATTTACCCTTAACGAAAGCACTTTGATATGGGCCAATGATGTGTGGGAGTGTGGACTTAATTCTGTTAGAAATTAATTTTGCAATAATTTTGTAGATAGTATTGCAGCAAAAGATGGGACGGTAGTCTGATGGACATGTGGGGTTTTCACTCTTTGCTATAAGGGAGATCGAAGTGTGGTTTACCTGCCTGAGCAACTTCCTAGTAGAGAAAAAGTCTGAAATGGCGTTAGTGAACCCATCCATGATGATACTCTAGGAGGACTGAAAGAGGTATGCATTGAAGCCATCGGGGACATGTGCCTTGTTATCACCAATATTGAAGAGATAATCTTTGGTTTCCTCATGGGAGATAGGTTGAGAGAGGGATCTGATGAAGTTTGGGCTGAGCTTAAGCATCGGACAATCTGGAAGATGAGTTTGGCTATTGGTGTAGTTAGGGTTCAAGATGGTCGAAAAGTGCTTGATAAGAGTAGTAGAGATATCGACAAGATCATGGATAAAGTTATTTGTGGAGTTGATGAGCATTTTGATGGTGTTTGTACCTCTTCTGGCTCTAATGCTCTTAAGAAGAAACAATCACATTGGTCACCATGTTTGATCCATCTAGCTTTAGAGAGTTGTGCCAAGTAGGTCCGAAGGGTATCAAGCGTAGAGCTCACATTAATGATAGTGTTCTTCTCCGTCTCTAGAAGGTTGGTGCCTTGTGGGGATGTTTGGGGGTTATTTGGGGTAGAGGAGAGGAAATATTTCAATTCTTGGATGGTAGAGTGGATATCCTCAAGCTTTTGGTTTGGGAACTTTTTTAGCTTCGGTTTGAGATGCTTGAGTTTATGGATGAGATGGTACATAGGATGGCATTGAATGGGCCGGTTCCAAGAGGTTTCGATGGTAACGAGAAAGTCTTCATGCATGGTTCTTGCATTATTAAACCTGAACTGGGATTTGAATGTTGGTTAGAATTGTCAAAGGAAAGGATGGTATGTGAGTGATCAAATATTTATGGAATGTCGAACAAGGCCGAATAGTTGGGGAAGGCTGAACTCCACATATTGTTCATGATGATTATGTCCGATTTACACTAGGTTCTAGCGTCAGAGTTCGTGTTATTCCAAGTGAATTTACATCTAAAGTATATGTGGTGAGAAAGGTTGTTAAGGTTAAAGCATGAAGCAAGTTCGTTTGAGATTTGTGAGATGGTAGGGCTCCCGTCCGAGGATTTTTCATCACGTGTAAGAGTGACATTAAAGTCACCAATGAGAACCCGAGGGGAAGAGGAGTTTAGGTGGTTGATTGTAGTAATGGAATCCCAAAGGATAGAATGGTACATCAAGAGGACGGTTATGGGCGTAGATGAAAGAAAATTCAAAGAGGGGTAAATGAGGAGGGGAGGTGATGTGGTTGTGGGAGGGGAGAAATGACCATGGATAATCTATTCATTTATGACGATAGATGTAAGGTGAAGGTTGGAGGGATTCCACCAAATCCAGATGCGGTATAGGCCCGTGCTACGCACCAGCACCTTGGAGTATCCCCGTTTGCTACCAACGGGGATACTCCATGGTGCTGAGGCGTTTTACTATTCATTGGGAAAGATTGGTATTCTCATGGCATCTCTTGACATTAAAGGAGGAGGGTAGAGAGTGTGTTTCAGATGAGGGTGAATTTGAGTAGGGGGACCATGATTAGATGGTGGGAGATCCGAAGATTCAGAGGGCATGAGTGGAGCAAGGGGTTGTGTGTGTTGAGGTCTCCCTATCTAGCATGGGAAGATGATGGTTAACACTTGACTTGGTAAGGGGCTGAAATGGAAGATTGGTGGGTGGGGAGAGATGCGAAAGGATTCATTAGAGGTGGGTAAATGAGGTTGGTGTTTGGCGTTAGGTGGAGCGCGTGAGCTCTTGCAGAACTTTTGGGCATGCTTAGGCGCAATAGTGGGTCGACATCTATGCCCGAACACCTAGCAACATGACCAATGGTCGGGGAGCCATTCATAAGAGATTTTCTGAGAGATTGTTTCACCATCAGGCCCAATGAGGGTGATCTCTCTCGAAGAGGCTTGGATGTCCACCACGATTCTAGCAAACCCAAGGCAATCTTGGTTAGCTAAGCAGGAGTCGGTGAGGATGAGAATACCAATGGCAACCAATCCTAGCAAGCATATGTTGGGACTAGAAGCGGTAGTCGAAGTCGTAAGGGAGGCCCAAATCGGAATGGAGGTGAGGCTGGAATAATCAAGATTTATCCTATGAACCCACCGTTTCAGGAGTAGAGTGGATGAGCCATTCATGAATTAGGGACTGCTAAGGAGGGTAGCATTAAGGTCTTCCTTAAATTCAAAATGGAAGATGAATATGCCCTTATCATTGCGGAGAACCTTGGGGGTCTTGATGGAGTTCCAAGAACAAGAGGAGAATGAAGCAATCTTTCAGAAGCTGATGGGGCTACCCATGGGGAACCCAATCAAGGAAAGCCTCCATTAGGAAGTAATGTCAGCAACATCCTCCTCGGAGAAAGGGATTTTTCCTTTCTAGAGCCCTGGGGTAGAAAAAAAAGGGGTATGTGGTTCCAAGATGCGGTTTTCGAGACGATGTCTCTATACGAGTTTGGGAGGGGGAAGGAACGTCGCTTGGACTGGTCATAGGAGACTTGCTAGGAGGGGGAGGTGGAGGGACATAAGAGGTTTAGATAGTGGTGTTAGTAACAAGGCCATCAACATGAGGATAAACAGAGGCAGGCAGGGGTTGGTGGCAACAACAACAGTCAACTGGAGAAAGGGGGGTAGGGGGCGACACGGAGAGAGGTTAGAGGG
>BSUD01000153.1:238242-250510 GCA_033239045.1 Fagopyrum esculentum
GGCCAAAGGTTGGGAAGGGGAGGGGAAGGAAAAGCTCGTCAGTAGTGATCGGTGGAGGGGTGGAGGGTAAGCTTTTTGATAGCCGCATGTTGTTTGTCTTGATAAGGTCTTTAGGGTCAGGCTCGAAAAGGCTGGTGGTTGGAGAAGACGGGGAGCTAGTGGCGCCGGACGAGGAAGCTGAGGATGGAGCCAAGTTGGATATCTTGATGGACAACTTTTGGCTCGTCGGGATCCACCCATGATGGAAGGTGGCGGGGGAAGGAGGCAGAGTGGGGGAAGGGTAGGCGCGTGGGGGCACGTACTCTTGGGCACAGAGTTTTTTTTTATCGTTACTTATGATAAAAAAAAAAAAAGATTTTGTTGTCAACTATTATTGAATTATTTTTACCTTTTATATCTATGTCTAATTTACGATAGAGTTACAAAGGCGGGATAAAGATTCTGGTCCAACATTAACAATAATTACTCAACAATTATTACTCGTTACGATAAGGTGTACTTAGAATTGGGTAACTATGATAATGTTTTGGTTTTTACCTTCTACATTTAGCCTATCATGTTATAATTTGGAGTAATTTTTTTGTTATGTTATTTGATTACGAAATAATTCATGCACTTTTCATGTTGAGTTTTTCGAATCAATAGTTTATGTCTCTTCTTTCTTGCATCATCACTAACCACGTGTGGCTCGCAGGTAGATGGAAAAGAGCACATTACCTAAGCAAGTTCCAAATTAGTGATTGATTGAGCAAAGTGATTTTTAATGGATAGATTATACAATTCAGCTTTTATGTTGCCCTTTTGTGCGATTTACTCAAAAACCAAAGTTCTAACTCCTCCTCGTCTACTCGTCCCTTTCATTTTCAAAACTGGGCCACATCCACATTCCACGGGCCCACTTCATTTTCTGAAACCCTAGATTGCCGCAAATCTTCCTATAAATATCAGTTATGTATGGCCAATTTCCTACATCACAACTTTAATTGCCGCAAATCTTCCAGTTTTCTCAACTCTGCTGTCTCAAATTCTCCCAGTCCGTTGAAGTATATCTCCCGACTTCATCATTGTTTTGAACAATCTAGTTGATGCTGATCATGAATCGTCTTTCTCACGATTTTGCAGCAACTACATTACTCAAACAATAATTAAGTTGGGTACTCGGTTGATTAAAAAAAAACCCCTTGAAATCGACTCTCCATCCGCAAAAGGACAGTGTCCCAGACACCAGTGTTCTCTTTGTCCACCAATAACCCAAATCAGCGTCTAGGTTTATAAACTTCGAACTCATCGTGTGTTTCAAGTTTTTGTTTGTCGAACTAATTATAGACTATGTGTGGTTAGAATAAATAAAAGGGAATATATGTAAATAAAGGAAAGTTGTAACAAACTGTAACTGAACCTCACTGAGCATATATACTCATGTGTAGCTGTAAAGAGGAATATGAGAATTCATTTCATTACGTTCACATGGTATCAGAGCCATGAAAGTAAACCTTGGTTTCCAGATCTAATTTTTTTTCAGATCTCCTTTCTTCTTCACCTTTCTTGCTTCCGCTTTACAAAACACATTTCTATTTCTTCTATACATCCATGGCTACAGGTAGTAATGATTCTGCCAATTCAACTTTGAATCGAACTACTGTTGTTGATGTCAATGATCCGTTACATCTCTCTAATTCTGATAATCCTGGTATGCAATTAGTCTCCATTCTATTCACCGGAGCTAATTTTACTTCTTGGAGGCGCAGTATTCGAATGGCACTAGGTGCTAAACAGAAGCTTGGCCTCATAGATGGCACTTGTGCCAAACCACCTGTTGGCAAATCTGATCGATTGACTCGCTGGATTCGCGCCGATTACATGATCCGATGTTGGATCCTACACTCGATGCAATCAGACATCGCTGAATTGTTCACATATGCTGAGTCGGCGTTGGCGCTGTAGAAGGACATCGTCGAACGATTTGAGGTATCCAATGCTTCTCTTATCTACCAAATACACAAGGATTTATCATTGCTCAAACAAGAGAATAATGATGTAGCTGTTTATCATGGCAAATTTAAGAAATTGTGGGATGAGCTCAGCTCAATAGATGCACTTCCTTCGTGTTCTTGTCGAGGGATTGCTCATTGTACTTGTGAATTGTTGAAGAAAATCACGACTAGAGAAGCTAACACTCGTGTTATTCAATTTTAATGGGCCTAAATGAGCAATTTGAGCAAATACGTAGTCACATCCTTTCTCTTGATACTTTGCCTACGGAGAATCGTATTTTTCATATGATTTTACAAGTAGAAAAACAAAAAGAACTTACTTGTCATCATCCAATTGTACATGATATTTGTGCGGCGTCACGATCTCCTCCTTACAGACAGGCAGGGGGTGGTCGCAAAGATTTCAAGAGGGATAAACTTGATCGCTTATGTACCTATTGCAAAGAGAAAGGTCATTTGCGTGAATCTTGTTTTAAGTTGATTGGCATACCAGATTGGTACAAGGAATTTCGTAACAAAGAAGATAAGAACTCAAGGAGTTATGCTGATACACATAAGCCTTCTTATCGAAGTGCTAATAATCTTGAAGTCACTGTTGCAGAAAATCCTTTAGATCTTGCAGATAACCCTTCCTCATCTTCTACTATGGATCATTCAATGATTAATGTTGTCTGTCAAGAAGTTATGAAGATAATGATTGACAAACAAGCCAATTCTCCAAGCAATTTTGCATATATCGTTGCTCGGTTTGCAAATACTGCTGTTAATATTAATACTTGGATATTGGATTCGGGTGCTACAGATCACATCACATTTTGCAAAGATTTGTTTTCTGTAATGACCAAACTAGACAGACCATTATTAATTGGTCTCCTTGACGGCTCGGTGAAAGAAGTATACTACAAAGGGACTGTCATCATCTCTCCAGTCATTACTCTCCAGGATGTTCTGTATTTGCCCCATTTCAAACATAATCTCCTATCTATCTCTCGTTTAATCAGTGATTTTCCTATGGAGATTATGTTTACTCATACATCCTGTTTATTTCAGGACCTTACCCGTAAGGCTATCATTGCTTATGGTTACAAGGAAGGGAATCTATACAAGTTAGCTTCCTCAAATTCATTGGAGGTTCCTCATGCAGTGTCAAGTGTTATTAATAAACCTTGTGATGTATCACTGTTTCATGCAAGAATAGGTCATATGTCTTTGTCCAAAATTCATCATATAGATGATTTTGTTAATTCCAAACTACGTCATTTGGATTGTCATGCTTGTATTACATCCAAACAACACAGACTTCCTTTTGAGTCTAGTACTTCTCATGCTACCAAAGCTTTTGGTTTGATACATGTCGATATTTGGGGTCCATACCATACTTTAGCTTTATGTGGTACTCGCTATTTTCTAACTGTGGTGGATGATTTCACTAGATGCACCTGGACGTTTTTTTATGTCAAATGAGCAACAGGTCCTCCGAATCATCACCAATTTTCTAGCATATGTCAAGAATCAATTTAATATTGAGGTTCAGGTTTTCAGATCAGATAATGGACTCGAGTTCCTGCAGAAGCCTCTCCAGGAGTTATTTTTGGCCTCTGGCATTATTCATCAAAGGTCCACACCATATGTTCCTCAGCAGAACGGCAGAGTTGGGCGCAAGCACAGACATCTACTTGAGACTACACGTGCAATTCGTCTGCATGCTCAATTACCTCTTGTTTTCTGGGCTGAATGCATTCTCACTGTAACTTACCTTATCAACATTATGCCTTCCTCAATACTGGCCTGGAAATCTCCCTTTGAAGCTCTCAATCATATTAAACCTTCTTACAATCATCTTCGAGTCATTGGCTGCTTATGCTTCAGTTTACTTCCAAAAAGGGACAAATTTGAGCCTGTCTCACATTCCTGTATCCTCCTTGGATATCCTCCAGGTCAGAAAGCTTACAAGTTATATAACCTTAACACCAAAAAAATCATCATTAGCCGTCATGTTGTTTTTCAAGAACATTTGTTTCCCTTTCATACTCCTTCTTCTTTACCAACTCCTCCAATATCATCTTTACCATTGGTTACTCCAGCCCCTGATATAGACCATCTGAATTCATCTCCTTTAGATTCTTTACCTGCTCCAGTTGTATCGCCTTCACCATCTTAGGTTATTGCATCGCCTGATCCTATTGCTTCACCTTCATCTAATGAGTCATTTGCTCATCCCATCCATGTCCCATTTCATCATACTTCTATTCCCTCCCCTAGTTCATCTTCTCCTCCTTTAAATATTCCTCCATCTCAACCATCTATAATTATTTCATCTACTCGTCCTACTCGTACTATTACCAAACCTGCCTACTTGCAAGATTATCATTACAACACTGTTTCTTCTTTGGCTCTATTTGATCTAGCTCCTCATTCCCAGGATTACATTCATGCTCTTTGTAATGTAATCCAATCAGTCGAACCTTCTACTTATCATCAGGCCAAACTATCTCCTATTTGGATTAAAGCCATGTCCAAAGAGATTTAGGCTCTTGAAATGAATGACACTTGGGAAATAGTTCCTCTTCCATCTGGAAAAATTCTCATTGGTTACAAATGGATTTATAAGCTCAAATATCGAGCTGATGGTACCATTGAACGACATAAGGCCCGCTTAGTTGCTAAGGGCTACAATCAAATCAAAGACAAAGACTACAAACATACCTTCAATCCAGTGGCAAAGTTTGCTACCATTCGCACAGTATTGGCAATGGCTGCTTCTCATTCATGGTCTTTGCACCAATTAGACATTAATAATGCCTTCTTACATGGCTATCTTGATGAAGAAGTTTATCTTTTGCCACCTCAAGGTTATACTAAGGCACCTTCAGGCCATGTCTGTCGTTTAAAGCGCTCCTTGTATGGTCTCAAACAGGCCAGTCGGCAATGGAATAAAGAGTTCACCAAATTACTTCTTCAGTTGGGTTTTGCTCAATCTCACCAGGACTATTCCTTGTTTGTCAAACGTTCTTCTTCTGGTATCACAATTGTCTTGGTATACGTCGACGATGTGCTAATCATTGGTGATATCGCAACTGAAGTCCAGTCACTTAAAGTTGCACTTGATCGAGCATTTACTATCTAGGACTTGGGCTTAGCTAGATTTTTCCTGGGTATGGAGATTGCTCACAGCTCTACGGGCTTGCTTCTTAATCAGCGCAAGTATATATATGATATACTACATGATACCCAGCTGCTTAACTGCAACCCTACTAAGTTTCCTATGCAGCGTAACACCCATTTATCATCTGACTCAGGTGATCTATACCAGGATCCTGAAGTGTATAGACGTTTGATTGGACGGTTACTCTATCTCACTCTTACTCGACCTGATATTGCATACACTGTCCAACAACTAAGTCAATTCCTAGCTTCACCCCGCATTCCACATTGGCATGCTGCTACATATCTCTTACGGTATCTCAAAGGAACAATGGACTTTGCTCTAGCTTATTATCCACAATCCAGTCTATCACTAACAACTTATAGTGATGCTGACTGGGGCTCCTGTCCTTTTACATGTCGATCTATCACAGGTTATTGCATATTCCTGGGACAATCCCTTGTCTCTTGGAAAACAAAGAAGCAGCGTATTGTTAGTAAATCGTCTGCTAAAAGTGAATATAGAGCAATGTCAATGACAACTAGTGAAATCATTTGGCTTGAAGGTCTACTGCATGATCTTCACCTCAATATATCTCGTCCTTTTGTGCTCTATTGTGATAACAAAGCAGCCCAACACTTGGCTGCCAATCCAGTCTTTCATGAGCGAACCAAACATCTCCGCATTGATTGTCATTTTGTACGAGATGAAGTCCAGAAAGGAGTCATCAAGACTGCTCATGTTCCTTCTGTTCTTCAGCTGGCAGATATTTTTACCAAGGCGTTGGGCGAACATCAACACATTTTTGTCTCGCAAGCTAGGCCTTGTCATCCCTAGTCCAGCTTGAAGGGGGGTATAGACTATATGTGTGGTTAGAGTAAATAAAAGGGAATATATGTAAATAAAGGAAAGTTGTAACAAACTGTAACTGAACCTCACTGAGCATATATACTCATGTGTAGCTGTAAAGAGGAATATGAGAATTCATTTCATTACGTTCACACTATTATAGATTTCAGATTTCTGATTCTGCGCATGGTATTTGAATTAAAAGTGACAAATTTCTGTTTGTCGACCATCGTGTGTTTCCTCTGTGTCGATCGATCATCTTGCTGTTTTTTATTAATCACACATGAAGAGTAATATTTCTGAATGATTTTTTTTTTTTTTTTGGGGGATACCCTCCCAATATCAATTTTTCCATACATGCTGCCGGGAGGATTCGAACTCGAATCTCCAGGCTAACCACTTAAGGAGTCTAGCACCACGTCCCACTAGACCAATTGAGTATTGGTTTTCTGAATGAATTTTGTTAAAGATTCTGGTTGTATAACTCATTTACAAAGGATTCATTTGGCTAAAGATTCTGGTTGTATAACTCATTTACAAAGGATTCATTTGGCTGACAACTTAGTGGGTCCGGTCCACTGCAAGCAAGACATGGTTGATGTTATGAGAATATAATGTACTATTATCATGACAATCCATGAAATATGACATTTAAGTTGGCTTACCCAAAATTAAACTACAAGTACTCTCCATTCGACAAAAAGTCCCAATAAATAAGCCAACATTATACCTATAGTGACTGAATGCTAACAACTGAGAAGTATAAAATTAGACGGTGCAACCTGATTGATAGTTGAACAAAAACATGGAAATGAATAATACCACATAAGAAAATACTCCCACATTGAAGCTTTCCCATGTACAACAAGAAGGATGCATCTTGAGAATGTCATGCAAATTACAAGCTGAGTTGAATCTTAAGATCAAGGTCACACAATGCTTATGACTCCTCGCTTTTCCTAGTCTACCGTCCTCGCTCTCAACACTCATTTTTTCATACTCATCGACAATCACTCACAATCTCGTAGTATGGGCTTAGCAACAACGTCTTTACTTTTTATGAGAACATTTTATGATGTTGTGGGTTCAGATTTAGGGTTATTTTAATTCTGTCTGTAAGAATTTAGAGAAGTTGAGGGAAGAATATGATATGGGTTCAGATTTAGGATTATTTTAAATCAGATAATCTTCTCATTAAACAAGATATAAACAAATAGATTTTGGTCCTAATCCCATCAATGCATTTTTTTCATCCCTGATCCCGAACAAAAGTGATATCGATCCAATCAATGATTTCAGTGTTTTTCATATCCCGACAAAAGTAATATTTTTTGATTAATTGCAAATCTTTTATTCATATTTACTTTGGCTTTCTATGGTCAGTCAAGACTTGGTCTGCAGATATTTATCGTGTTCAGAGAAAACTCGGAGTCCCGTCAGACTCTACTCCTGATGGTCGCCGTGTTCCCATACAGCTAGATAGACAGTATAATAATAAACAGTCAGCAACATTACACAATTTGAAGTTTTGAACAGAGATGAAGCTCAATACATCAGCTTAACTTGTCAAGATAAACCATAACATTCTGCAACAGAGAAGAAATCAGAGAATAATTGAAGTGAAGCAATATTCAGGTGAGAACAAATAAAACATATCCTCAAGATCAGCTTCAAAACCAAATACAAATTATGCATTCAAAATTAAGCAAGAGCCGGTGCTGCAAGTACCCAACTAAATCATTGTTTGAACAATGTAGTTTCTGCTAAATTGTGAGAAAGACGATTCATGATCAGCAGCAACTAGATTGTTCAAAACGATGATGAAGTCGGGAAATATACTTCAACGGATTGGGAGCATTTCAGACAGGATCATTGGGATGTTTGGAATATCAGCGCCGATCTAGGGTTGTTGTGGTCTAGAAAGAGGCGATACCTCATATTTATAGGAGTATTGGTTTACTAGGGCTACAGAGAAATGGAGTGGGCCTATGGATAAAATATGGCCCAATTTTGAAAATGAAAGGGATGACTAGCATTTTTGTTTTGAGTTAATTGCACAAAAGTGCTTACTTATAAACTAATTCGTAAAAGTTACCCATTAAGTAACATTTTGCTCAAACTAATCGCTAATTTGGAATTACAATGGGTAATATGATTTTTCTTTTACCCGAGCAATTCACGGTTTTGTCTGGAAGGAAGATGGATAATAAAAGGTTAATTCGAAAAATTCAACTGTAAAAACTACATAAACTATTTTGGAATCTGATTCAAAATTAGCCAACAAATTATTCCAAATTTACAAAACAGTGTGTTAAATATAGAAAGTATATACCAAACCATTCTCGCAATTACTCAACAAATTATTACGCAATTTGAAATATCGCCGGTTTCTTGTTTCTTTCTCTATTTCATTAATCTCTTTCCGTCTCCGCCTCTAATATTTTTCCTTTTATGTTACTTTTTAGGTAATCTAACGTCGTTATGTTCTAACTCCCCATGTCATCATTTCAAATTATTCTCATTATATAATAATTAAGATAAATTAATGCTAAATAAAACTAGGGTGATATCTACTATTAGGATTCAACATTTCATGCCTCCAATGAAAGCATGTACATTTTAAATAATGTGATGGAAAAAGAGTTCTCAATTGTATTGCCTTTTGCACCTTGAAACAATACATTGATGGAAATTACAAATAATGATGAAAAACTTGTTAGTGGGAATTTAGTGACACTTTTTGTGTTTTTGCCATTATTTAATTGTTAGTGGTCAATAAGTATCCATTATGTTTTCTTGAAAAAAAAAGGTTGTTGTCATCTATTATTTTATTTTTTTTCTTTTGTATTTATGTCCAATTTATGAAAGTGTTACGACGACAATTAAAATTTCCGGTCCAACATGAACCATCGTTACTTGTTACTCGTTATATAAGATATACCTAGAATTAGGTAACTATGAGAATTTTTTGTTTTTTTACCTTCTACATTTAGCATATAATTTGAAATAATTTATTATCAAATCTAATTATGGACTTTTTACGGTTAAATTTTTTGGATCAACCGTTTATTACTCATTTTCCTTCCATAGTAACAAAAACGTTCCTTGCTCGGGTAAAAGAAAAGGCACATTACCTAGGAAATCCCATATTAGCAATTAGTTTGAGCAAAGTGTTATTTTAATGGGTAGTTTTTACTAATTAGTTTATAAGTGGCACTTTTGTGCGATTAATACAAAAGTCAAAATTCTAAGTTTCTAACACGTTCGTCGTCGTCAGTCGTCCCTTTCATTTTAAAAACTGGGCCATATCCACATTCCCAGGCCCACTTCATTTTTTAAAACCCTAGATTGCAGCAGATCTTCCTATAAATATCAGGTATGCCCACTTTCCTACAGCACAACCTAAATTGCCGCCGATCTTCCAGTATTCTCAACAATGCTGTCTCAAATGCTCCCATTCTTCTGAAGTATTATCTCCCGATTTCATCATCGTTTTGAACAATCTAGTTGCTGCTAATCACTAATCGTCTTTCTCACGATTTAGCAAATTTAGCAGCAACTATATTGTTCAAACAACGATTTAGTTGGGTGCTTGGTTGGAAAAAGAAAGAAACTCATCTTCTTCACCGACTGTTTCCTCATCTTCAACGACGATTGCAATCGACTCTCCATCCGCAGAAGGCCGGTGTCCCGGTCTTCTCTTTGTCGACCAATAACCCTAATTGGTATCTAGGTTTATAAACTTCGAACTCATTCTCTCTCTTTCTCCAGATTTATAAACTTCGAAATCTAATCTGTTTTAAGTTTATGTTTTTCGAACAATTTTAGATTTCGGATTTCTGTTTCTGCGCATGGAATTGGAATTACAGGTGACAAATTCTGTTTGTAACCATCGTGTGTTTCCTCTGTGTCGATCGATTATCTGGCTGTTTTTTCTTATTCACGCCACAAAAGTAATATTTCTGAATTAATTTTATTAAAGATTCTGGTTGAATAACTCATTTACAAAGTATTCATTTGGCCGACAACTTAGTGGATCCAACTGCAAGTAAGTCATGGCGGTCCGGAGGAGAAGAGGAATTTGCCAACAAGTGTTCTGATTCTTGATTGGTGTTATGAGAATGCTTGAAAGCTTCAGGCTTCATCATATGTAGGCTTCATCCTGATACTAGTTAAGGATTTTGTTAATTAGATTCTTGTGTTGATTTTGAACAACTTTAATTACACTACAGAGGGCAAAGTCCAGATTAATGTTTCAATTCTAAGTTGCTTGATGACAATACCGATGCAAAATCTGAACTAATATGTTGATGGTCGACATATAGAAATCATCAAGCAGACAGAATGATTTGCAATCTTATGAATGCAACCATGTGAAAAAAAAAATATAAGGAGTAATTGGGTTGTGAACCTTAATCATATCAATTTCACCTGCAATCAGAAACAATTCTGTCGTTCAGTAAGGGTTTGTTTGGCAGATCATTTGGATGAACAAAGATCTTTATGTTTGAATTTGGACATTTTCCCCAATTTAAACTGGTTCATGTCTTTTTCATTCGCATAACTGGAAAATGCGAAATACTTATACTTGGCAGTATTTCGGGGATATACCACAATTTGGATTGAAAAAAACTCTTATAAAATCTGGAAAAGCCCCAAACTTTATAAAAAATATACTTATGATGGGCGTCATGGTCCCATACAGCAAGATTGACGAGTATAATAATGAACAGTCGTAAGCTTAGCTTGTAAAGATAAACAACAACATCTGCAACAGTGAAGAAGCCAGATAATAATTTAAGTCAAGCTATATTCAGGTCAGAACACAAATCTAGGGTGTTACAGAGAAATGGAGTGGGCTTGTGGATAAAATATGGCCCATGACAAGTTGGCAACGGTGATTAGGAATTGGTTTTGAGTTAATCGCACAAAAGTGCTACTTATTAATTGATTTGTAAAAACTACCCATTATAATAACACTTTGCTCAAACTAATCGCTAATTTGGAATTTCAATAGGTAATGTGTTTTCTCTTTTACCCGAGCAATGCACGATTTGTGATGATGGAAGGAAGATGAATAATAAACGGCTGATCCGAAAAATTCAATCGTAAAAAGTACATAAATGATTTCAGAATCTGATCAAAAGATAACCAACAACTTATTCCAAATTATAAAACGGCATGCTATTGTAGAAAGTATAAAGCAAAATATTCCCACAATTACTCAATTCGAAGTACCTCTTCCATAATTTATGTTGGACCGAAATCTTTAACCATCTCCGTAACTCTTTCGGAACTTGGACATAACTACATGTAAGGTAACACAACTAAAATAATAGATGGCAATAAACTTTTTGTTCACCAAAAACAAAAATGAATACTTATAGAACATTAACAAATGGAGTAAGAATGAGAAGTTGATTATTACTAAACTTCCACTTACAAGTTCTAAATACTTGTTGTAATTCAATGACTATTTTGTTTTAACTTACAAAAAGCATTATTTGAAAACTCTACTAATCTTAATACATAAACCTATTCATATTCACATTTACTATTAGCTATATTATGAGATTTCTTCATGGATCACTTATTTCACTCTAATACACTTTATTTATCTCCCCGACTTGATCGCCATAACATACACATGTATTTAGTTAGGTGCAATTTTAAATATGGCCGGTTTCTTTTTTCATTCTCTATTTCATTAAGCTATCGTGACTTTCCTTTCCCGGCTCTAATATATCTCCTTTTATGTTGCTTTTTAGGTCATCTAATATCGTTATGTTCTAACTCCCCCCTCTTATCATTTCAATTTATTCTCAAGATATAATAATTAAGATAAAATAATGTTAAATAACACTAATTTTAGGGGATATTAATTTTTAGGGTTCAACATTTGGTGTCTCCAATTAAAACATATGCATTTTAAAGAATGAGATGGAAAAAGATTTCTCAACAATATTTCTTTTTGCATGATGAAACAAGGGTATTATTCAGGTACGGCCCATTGTTGCGGTACGGCCGTACCGCATGGCGACACGTGTCCCGAAAAAAAAAAATTTTTTTTTTTTTTTTTAAAAACGAGTAAAAGTAATAGTTCAAAACTTAATATGAAATAGTTCATAACTTATAAAAGGATAGTTCATGAATTATAATAGAATAGTTCATAGTGTAAAATTTATAAAGGATTGAAAGTAATAATTCAAAACTTATTAAGTAATAGTTCATAACTTCTAAAAGGATAGTTCATGAATTATAATAGAATAGTTCATAGTGC
>BSUD01000153.1:250558-270422 GCA_033239045.1 Fagopyrum esculentum
AATTATAATAGAATAGTTCATGAATTATAATAGAATAGTTTAAAGTGCAAAAATTTATAAAGGAGTGAAAGTAATAGTTCAAAACTTATTATGAGATAGTTCATGAATTATAATAGAATAGTTCATGGATTATATTAAAAAGTAATAGTTCATGGATTATATAGGAATAGTTCAAAGTTTATAGAATAATAGTGCATAAATTATAACATGGTAGTTCAAATAAATTTTCATTAGTTTCCGTAAAGAAAAAAAAAATAAAAAAAAATAAATTTTTTTTTTTTCGGGACACGTGTCGCCCTGCGGTATGGCCGTACGGCCGTACCGCAATAAAAGGGCCGTACCTGAACATTAACCGATGAAACAATACATTGATTGAAATTACAAACAAGGATGAAAAACTTGTAAGTGGAAGTTTAGTGTATATTTAGCCATTATTTTTCATTTTTACTCTAATTGTTAGTATTCAATAAGTATCCATTCCGTTTTTATAGAAAAAAAAGGTTGTTATCATTTATTATTTTACTTTTTTTATTTTTGCATATATGTCCAATTTACTGAAGAGTTACGACGGCAGTTAAAGTTTTCGGTCAACATGAACAATCGTTACTCGTTACGGTAAGATGTATTTAAAATTGGGTAACTATGAGAATGTTTTATTTTTTTACCTTCTACATTTAGCATATCATGTTATGATTTGGAATAATTTGTTATCGGATCCCGGAATAATTTATGTACTTTTTACTAGATATGGGTCGCAAACCAAAACCGCCGGTTCAGTCGGCGGTTTAGCCGGTTTATTAAAAAAAAATTGAAAAACTGGACTAGACCGGACCAAACCGGTGGTTAACCGCCGGTTTAGGTTTAGGTTTCGGCCAAACATAAACCTAAACCGCAAACCCACGGTTTGGCCAAACCGGCAAACCTAAACCGCCGGTTTGGGCCGGTTTGACGGTTTAGCCCAAACCGGACCCATGTCTACTTTTTACGGTTGAATTTTTCAGATCAACTGTTTATAACTCATCTTCTTTCCATCGTAAATAACCGTTCATTGCTCGGGTAAAAGAAAAAGCACATTACATAGGGATATTCAAATTAGAGATTAACAATTGGAGTAAGAATGAGAAGTTGTTTATCGGCGGAGGGTGGAGGGTAAGTTTTTTGATAGCCACATGTTGTTTGTCTTGATAAGGTCTTAAGGGACAGGCTCGAAAGGGTTGGTGGATGGAGAAGACGGGGAGCTAGTGGCGCCGGACGAGGAAGTTAAGGACGGAGCCAAGTCGGAGATTTTGATGGACAATTGTTTGGCTCGCTTGGATCCACCTAGATGGCAAGCGGCGGGTAAGGAGGCAGAGTGGGGGGACGGGTAGGCGCCTGGGACGCCTACTCTAGGGCACGAAAGCTTTTTTTTTTAATCGTTACTTATGATAAAAGGGGATTTTGTTATCTTCTATTATTGAATTGTTTTTACCTTTTATATTTATGTCTAATTTACGAAAGAGTTACAACGACAGTTAAAGATTCCGGTCCAACATGAACAATTATTACTCATCTATTATTGAATTGTTTTGTTTTCTACCCGCTACATTTAGCATATCATTTATAGTTTGAAATAATTTATTTGTTATGTTAAATAACTTACGTACTTTTATGTTAAATTTTTCGAATCAATCGTTTATGTCTCTTCTTTCTTGCATCATCATAAACCACGTGTGGCTCGCAGGTAGAAGCAAAAAAACACATTACCTAAACAAGTTCCAAATTAGCGATTGATTGAGCAAAGTGTTATTTTAATGGGTAGTTTTTATAAATCAGTTTATAAGTGGCACTTTTGTGCCATTAATTCAAAAACCAAATTCTAACTCTTTCGTCGTCGACAGTCGTCCCTTTCATTTTAAAACCTGGGCCACATCCACATTCCACAGGCCCACTTCATTTTCTAAAACCCTAGATTTCCGCTGATCTTCCTATAAATACCAGGTATGGCCACTTTCTTACGGCACAACCTAAATTGCCGCCGATCTTCTTGTTTTCTCAACTATGCTGTCTGAATTGATGTTTCTCCTGACTTCATCATCGTTTTGAACAATCTAGTTGCTGCTGATCACTAATCGTCTTTCTCACGATTTAGCAAATTAAGCAGCAACTATATTGTTCAAACAATGATTTAGTTGGGTACTTGGTTGAAAAAGAAGCCCATCTTCTTTCCCGATTGTTTCCTCATCTGCAACGACGTTTGCAATCGACTCTCCATCCGCAGAGGTCCTGTGTCCTAGTCTTCTATTTGTCGACCAGTAACTCTAATCGGCGTCTAGGTTTATAAACTTCGAACTCATTCTCTCTCCTTCATATATATAAACTTCGATACCTAATCTATTTCAAGCTTATGCCTGTCGAAATATTTTAGGTATCGGATTTCTGTTTGTGCGCATGGAATTGGAATTAAAAGTGACGAATTTCTGTTTGTCGACCGTCTTGTGTTTCTTCTTTGTCGATCATCTTGCTGTTTTTTTTTTTTTTTACGCCACAAGAGTAGTGTTTCTGAATGAATTTTATTAATTATTCTAGTTAATTTCGCTCATTATGTAGCTGGTTTTTTGGTCCTTGAAAATTATGGTATCATTTGTCATCAGGATCTCATTCACCAGATCGGGTCCCTACTTCAAGCATAATGGAGAAGAAGACCCTGAAGACTGTCAGGAGAAGAAGAGAACCAAGGCGAAAAACCGAAGACTGAAATTTTCATGTGTTTTGTTATATATCTTACTTTCTCTGTTATGAGAATGCTTGAAAACTTTAGGCTTCATCATAAGGTTTTATGAGTTGATTTTGAACCACTTTCATGACACTATAAAGGGCTTCATGACAATACGATGCAAGATCTGGACCAATTAGTTGTTGGTTTAGATAGAAAATCATTAACAAAAGAAATTTTATATAATCTTATGAATTCAACTAGCATATGAACAAAGATCACTATGTTTAAACTAAGCATATACCATAGGTTGACATGAGTCACATGACCATCAGAAGAAAATGTTTAGAGAAGCAATTCTTATTAAGCACTTACAGTTCTTAAAATTTGGACATTTTCCACACTTTAAACTGGTTTATTCCTTTTTTCCATTATTCAAAGTTAAGGATTGTAATAAACTATTGTATAAATCCGGAAAAAAGTCATCAATTCCCAAAATTTAAATAATGTGTTTGATGCAAATAAAATAATTTTAGGTATGATTACCAGACACTATAATTCCCCTTAAAAGCAAATAACTATGTTGGGAAATATTCTTCTGATGGTCGTCATGCCGGCCATGGTCGCCAGATCGACGAGTATAATAATTAACAGTCATCAACATTACACAATTTGCACAGAGATGATTCTCAATACGTCAGCTTAACTTTGATCAGATAAACAATAATATCTGCAACAGATAAGAAATCAGTGAATAATTTAAGTGAAGCTATATACAGGTCAGAACAAAGAAAACAGAGCCTCAAACATCATCTTCAAAACCAAAAACAAATTATGCTTTCAACGTTAAGCAAGATCCGGTGGTGCAATTACCCAACTAAATCATTGTTTGAACAATATAGTTGCTGCTTGATTTGCTAAATTGTAAGAAATACGATAAGTGATAAGCAGCAACTAGATTGTTCAAAACGATGATGAAGTCGGGAATAATACTTCAACGGATTGGGCGCATTTCAGACAGGATCATTCAGATGTTTGGAATATCGGCGGCAATCTAGGGTTGTGATGTAGGAATGTGGCCATACTTTGTATTTATAGGAAGATTGGTGGTAATCTAGGGCTTCAGAAAATTAAGTGGGCCTGTGGAATTGGATATGGCCCAGTTTTGAAAATGAAAGAAACGACTGACAACAACGATGATTAGGATTTTGGCCCAGCGAAAAAGACTAATTTCATCCACCGAGATCCTCACCACGACGTGGCCCTAGTTACCGGAATCGTCGGAAACAACCTAATCGGAATTCTCAAATAAGTGTTTTTGTTTCCAAATTCGAAACAAAAAATCTATTCACAATCAAATGGGGAAAGAGAAGAGAAGGGGAAGAATCGGAAAACCTAGGGTTTTATTTGATGTGTTGATGTAGAAACGAAGATGCAAATCTTGGGATCCTTAAGGTACCCCTGTCCGTTGAAGAAATTGGGCTGATCTTCATTCTCTTCAGTCCCTTAATTCTCTTTGATCCCACTACCGAACATCGAATCGAGGGTTGAAGTTGATGATTCAACTTCAACTTCATCCGCTCGGTGCATAAACCACGTAAACCCATCCATAATTCCAATAATCTATTAAAGCAGTTAATTACACAGACACGCACACAAAATGATACACAAGACTTGAGAGGTTTGTGTTAGTATTCGTTGAGATTCTTATGCATAAGCAGAGCTAATAACAGGTCTGGGCTTGCAAACGGCTTCCAATGGCTTAGCTTTGGGCATGGTTAGTCCATCACCTTCACTCATATCCACCTCTTCAACACCACACCTTTCCCACTCAAAGCAATGAATCAAGGAACCCAAAGCCAAACCAACCACATTATTAGCCAAACCAGCTCCAGGACAAGCCCTTCTCCCAAACCCGAACGGCATAAACCGGTACCCACTAAACTCCTTGCCCTCGAATCTCTCGGGTTTGAATCTTAAAGGGTCATCCCAGACGCTGGGATCTCGGTGAATAGCCCAAGCATTAACGAACACTATTGTGTTGCGCGGTATTTTGTATCCGGAAACTGTGCAGTCTTGGGAGGAGTAGTGTGGTAGGAGGAGTGGGACTGAAGGGTATAATCTTAGTGTCTCCGAGATTATGTTTTGAAGATAAGTTAGATTTCGCAGATCGGTTTGGTTTACTGACCGGTTTTCGCCAACTTGAAGGTTGATCTCGTTTTTGGCTTTGTACAAGATGGATGGATGGTTAAGCAAGAGTGACATTGCCCATTCTATGTTTGCTGAAGTTGTATCTGTCCCTGCGCTTAAGATGTCCTGCAAGTGGAAATGAAGATTTCAACAAAATTGACAAATCATCCCATGTTCAACCAATTTTGCTACAACATTCAGCAATCCTAATAGTACATTACTATATGATGCATATTTTTCTTAGATTATTATGAATACATATGTTCATATGATATCTGAAATCGAATATGGTTTGAGTCGAGCTTTATACCATTTTTTACCTGTTTTTTCGAATCGGGCCCGGTTGTCGGGCTTGGATGGGTGTCCAAGCCCGCCCAACAAACCAGATCGGATTCCCGTTTTAAATGGTTCAAAAAACATTTATAATTTTTTTTATACTTCAAAATATAATATATTGAAATATATGTTATGCAATATATATTAAATTTATTGTAATTATGTTAATTATTTTATAATTATACATAACATTATAACATATTTGATAATATATATTAGTTAATATATAATATTTATTTTATTGATTTGGGTCAGACAAGTTGCTCACACGGGCTTTATTGCTTGAATGGATCTAGCTGGTAGACAGGTTGGATAGCAACAAGTGTCAAGGGTGAGATAGAAAGCCGAAAGGTTTAGAGAAGTTTGAGGAAGATAACGACAAATGTTTCTAGGGTTTACCTTATTTATTTAAATTTCTATTTTTGTATTTAAGTTACTCTTTCCGATAACTTTAAAATAATACTCCCTCCGATAAAAAAATAAGTGTCGTTTTAGCATTAGAAATTTGATCAAAATTATCTGTCGTTTTAAGTTTTCTAGGCCAATAAATGAACAATAATTATAAGAAATGTTCTTGAAAATTGGTATAAATGATTAATTTTAGTTCTAAAATCTTTCTTATTGGTTTAAAAGAAGGTTGAATATTAAATAAGTGATAAGATTTAGAAAAATTTTACAAAATCTATGTTATTTAATATTTTTTTTAAAAATTGTGTCAAAGGCTAAAATGACAGTTATTTTTGATCGGAGGGAGTATATATTATTTATCTATTATCGCCGTGTCCATTTTCATGTCCGTTTTTATATCCGTTTGTATTTGTGCATCATAGTTCTATACCTATCGTTATTTCTGACGGGTTTTTATATCCGTTTGTATTTGTGCACAATAGTTCTATAACTGTTCGTTATTCTGACGGGTTATCTGACGTCATAACCAATTATGAGTTAATATAATCATGGAAAATTCCCCGTGATTCCCATGTGTTTTAATTCTTTTTGTTTGGTAGCCTTTCTTTTATATATATCATAGTAGTACCCATAAATTTTGATAAACTAAATTGCATAACCCATTCACTCCTATTCATCTATTCTTTCATTACTTCCCATACAATCATTTATGATAATTGTTAATATTTTAAAACTAAGCCTAAAATAATTATAAATATTAAAATACCATATTTTTAATAATGATTTCCAAACAAAAATCTTGTGAATAAAAAAATTACAAACATTTTGACGTCCATCGAATCATTTATATAAATCATCAGGGAAGAATGGATGGAAAAAATAAAAGTAAATGGGTTATCGTTATGGAGTTTAGTTTATTAAAATCTTATAAATATCACAAAAATTTATATATAAACAAAAACTACCAAACAAAAATCACCACATTTTTCCAATTGATTAATTGGATCAGCACAAATTTCGAATTCAATTATATTCAATACCTTTTTTTAATAATGACGTCCAAAAACTTTTACTCTTTTTCTGTACTTTCCAATAAACAAATATTGGACATTTTCTGATTTTCCCAATTGAATCAGTCCAAAAAAACCAACAAGCTCTGCATTTATGTACAACAAAAAAAATAATTGTCAGAGAGAAAGGGAAATGCATACCAGTAGAAGACCTTTGATCGTTTCATCATCATAAAAATCATGGCCGGAGTGTTGCAATTCGAGCAAATTGTCAATCAGATTATCTCCTCTCTCTCCGTTTTGGGTAATCCTCCTCTCATCCAAAATCCTCTGCAACATTCCATCCACTTTCGCGAAAATCCTCTTCAGGCGCTTTTGATACCCTCCGAGATCGATATATTGCAGCAATGGCACGAAATCTGCAGGATTTGAAGTCTGAGTATGCTTCAAAACATCGTTAATCGTTTCCATTAAAACCTCCAATTCACCTCTCTCTCCCGATAAAATCCTCATCAGAATCTCAAACATCATCTCCGTCACCAACGGCCTCAGCACCACAACCTTGGAATTCGAATTCTGCTCCATTATTTTACGAATTAGGTTTTGCACCGCATCAGTACATACTCGCGACAAGGAATTAAGCCGAAGGGGAGTGAAGATCTGAGCAGTGCACGTCTTCCGGAGAGAGCGCCACCTGGATCCGTACGGGGAGACTACGAGATTCGAGAAGTTGTAGGCGACGATTTCGCCGGCGAGGAGTCGAGGTCGATTCGCGAGGACGACGTCGTTTTGGGAGAAGCATTCTTCAGCGGCGGAAGCTGAGGATACGACGACTACAAGGCGGGAACCGAACCAGAGGGAGAAGATTGGGCCGATGGAGAGGGAAAGGCGGTGGAGAGAGCAGCGGACCGGATTTGAGAGGAGGTGGAGGTGGCCGATTAACGGCAGGGAGAATGACGGTGATGGCGGGATGTTTCGATTTCGGTTGAGAGTAGATAGGAGGAAAAGGAAAGTGAGGAAGGCGATGAGAAGCAGCAGCATAGCCATATGTTGAGGAAGCTCTGAGTTTGACTTTGCGGAGTTTTACTTATCACGGAAGATTGGACGGATCCCGCGGATTTTTCAAGACAAGAAAAAATTATAAACACCAGAAAAATAAAAAAAATAAAAAAAGACAAGAGAAATTATTATTATTATTATTATTTTTTTTGGATCAAGAAGGTAAGATAATTGGTGTATCGAGAGACCGACAACCGGCAAACGGACAAACCGTCGTGTAAATAGAAAAAAAAACAAAAGGGAAACAAAATAATGACCACAAGCAAAAACCGGAAATGTTATAAAGATCCAAAAAGTCGGAACAACTACACCTTGGGAGAAGACGAGGAAAACTCGAGGCTGGCAAAACATGGAGAGGACACGGGCTAGATGAACTAGCGCGGTGTCTCGCCGCTAAAAAACAGGATGGTAGAAACCTTTTTTAGGGGATGACATACCTCCTGCGGAGATGTGGATCCCACAACGTTGCCCCCACCTAGATGGAGGATTTTCGAAACCTCAAACACAACCACGATCAATACGATCAACAAGGGCATGTGACTACGACATCTTCCAAGACGATCGCTAAGGTCACACTCGAAAAACATCTTCAATAAAGGAAGGTCATCCCAAAAATTCTGGAATGATGAAATCTGGATTCCAAAATCTTGGAAGAATGTGTTTTTTGTTTGAAGGCTAATTGTTGCTTGCTTATTCATAGCAATAATGTTGGAAAATTTCATGGTTGTTCTTGTGTGTGTGTTTCATTAACCTCGTGATTATAACATCCGAGAGGATAGTTTGCAAAAAGATTAAAAAAGTAGAAGATTAAGAATCAAATGCACATTTTAATCACCATACATGATTTGTAATTTTCGTCTATAAAAATCCGGCTTTTGAAACAGTATTCGGTTCGCTCTTGTTACCCGTCTTTTTTTGCTTGTCTTTGAGATGCAGGATCGCGAGTTTCTTAACAAAGTCAAACCATGCTGAGGAAGACTCTCCAGCGCGTTGAAGCCCTATCTTTGGATTTGGAAAAATATTTGCTTGTTCATGATTTCAGCACATATTGTTTTTTGACTAAACAAATTCTGATTTTATTCCATTCAAACACACATTAGCAAAACACATTTTCTTAGAAAGGAGGTTATTGGGGTTATTCACTACAATGCTAGTTGTTAATAAACTGATAGTCGAAATCCAAAGCTTGATTTCCATATAATATTCAGTTGGTTCCGGAAAAGTTTTTCTTATCGAGGCAGAGAAGTTATATTTTACCCACCTATTTAAATTTAAATCCCTTAATAAAATCCCACCTATCTAAATGAAGTTCATTTGCTTGATGGACTAACCGGATAACGAAACTTGATATAAATATGAATATACAAATTATTATTATTATTATTATGGGATTACATTTATAAACTCGCGTAAAAGATTCTCAAACCCATCATATACATGATTATGAGATTGTGGGTATGAAGGGGAGACAATCATGTTAGAGTGAATGGGGTTGGTTCGGTGAGGAGGTTCATTGTGAGGAGGAAGTGAGGAGAATAAAAATATATTTTTTTTTGTATTATTGATTTTTTTTATAATTTTTAAAATAAATGTATTTTTTCTTTATATTTTGGGAAAAAACATCAATAATAAAATAAAATGAACTCATAGTATAAAAAAATTGTACAAAATTTCTCCTCACTTGAGCCAAAACCTATATATATATATATGATAGTGTCGGACCCTAAGGTTACAAACGTCAATGTAAATAATACATAATATACTCTCTATAGATTTGTTAACATCCTCCCCAGTCGAAGTCGGAAAAGAGTGAAGACACAAACTGAATCGAAAATCCCTGAAGAATGGAGTGGCGAGTCCCTTCGTAAATGTATCAACATATTGATGGGTTGACTGTACGGTATGTACGAGGATGTGACCCATGTTGACTTTATCACGAACAAAATGGAAGTCGAGTTCTACATGCTTCGTCCGTTTATGTTGGACAAGCTTGGATGATAGGCAAACGGATGACACATTATCACAGTAAGCGAGTGAGCCGTTTTAAGGGGCATTCCGAGCTCAAGAAGCAAGTTATGGATCCAACGGGTTTTGGCCACGTCATTAGCAACCTCACGGTATTCGACATCATCATTGGATCGAGAAATGATGGCATGACGTTTGGAAGACCAGGAGATGTTGTTGTCTCATAAATAAGCATAATAGTCGAATGTGGATTGTCTTGTGTTTGTATAACCGACCCAATCAAGAATAGGTTGTCAAGGATGTAAGAGGAAACTTATGAATAGTGAGACCAAGGTTGATGGTGCCCTTTATATACCATAGAATGTGCTTTAAAGCTAGTAGGTGATTTTCTTGGGGATCATTTGTAAAGAGGCATGCTTGTTGTACTACATAAGTAATGTATGGGTGAATGAATGTTAAATACTAAAGGGCGCCTTCAAGGCTCCTGTAAGAAGTGGGATCCTTAACCAGGGAGGCAGTTGTGGCATTTGGTTTTGCTTTGGTGTCAAGATTTTTATGGCGTATTTTCATTGATGAATAAATAGACCGGACGAATTCCGGATTGCGAAGATGCCTAAGAAATAATGGAGATCCCTAAGTCTGTCATGAGGAATTCTGACTATAGGGAGCCCATTATAGAGTGTAACAAGGTTGGAGACGAAGCTGTTATTCACAACGTCATCAACCTATATGTGAGCAGATTAGGCGTACTTGAAAGTCCGGAGTAGACACATAATGACTGATCAAACTTTCATTCCCCCAGAAGTGCAGGGTGTGCAAGTAAGATACAAATCGCTAGTACCATGCTCTAGGCGCATGCCTGAGGCCATAGAGAGAACGACAAAGTAGGCAAACATCATCAAGGCGATGTATATAAACTGTTTCCTTGAGTGTACCGTGGAGGAAAGAATTTTAGACATCTAGTTGATGAATATTCCAACCTTTTGATATAACAATAGTCAAAATCGTGCGGATGGTTGAGGGCTTAACCACAAGACTAAAAGTTTCGTCACAATCGATTCTCACTTGTTAACTTTTTCCGTTGACCACCTGACGTGCTTTGTGACGTTCCAGGGAGCCATCCGACATATATTTATGCTTAAACAACCACATGAATCATATGATAATAGAATCACAAGGCCGCGGGACAAGTTTACATGTTCCATTTTCTAATAACCGCCCTAAATTCATCAATCATTGCATAATGCCAGTTCGGATCCTACATAACTGTAACACCTCAAATCCATAGGACTAGGAGTGCTACGGGTTAGGACCTTGCAATGGGTCTTGACCCTAGTCTGACAACAAATTCACGGATCTTGCAACAAAGAACAAATAAATATAAAACAAACCTTTATAAAACTGAAATATCATGTATCGTAATACATACAAAACATACAACCGAGTATCAAAACATTATCATCATATACATATATACATCCAAAAGCCCATAACCATCCTAGATGTACAAAAACCCTTGGCTGATCACTCCACTAGATCACTCTACAATCCTCCTATCTTGCAAGACGTCTACAACACGGTATAAACCGTTAGCTAACAATTCATATATAAGATTATGCATCAGGACATACACACATAAGAATTACAATAAACATCAAGCATGCTATCACTCATTTCCCGTATAATTATCTTTATAAAGGTCATACACTCATAATCCTTTAAAAAGGTGTGACACGAGAAGTAAGTCATTATCGCTTCTATGTCCCTCAATATCTGGAGTGGTTAAGAGCACCTCGCCGTATACCATATGGAGTGGCTTAGTACCTTCACCGTATACCAAGATTGGCATAGTCCTAGAGATCCATCCAGCCTCTCTCGAGAGTACTGGACAAGTAATCACTACCCATCATCAATGGGCCAATACATCGTCGATAATAATCAATATATCACATGCTATAAAGCATATAACAAACATCACTCATGCATACATCCAATATAAGAATGCAGGATCATAACATCGTAATCAACCTCCAATAACCTTTCAAAACCTCAAAGCCTCTTCAAGGCACACACTACATAATATCATCATCAACCTTAACATACAACTAGCCTAATATGCTTCTAACACAATGCCCAACGGACAAGAGGAAATATGAACTTACGAAAGAACTTGGTAAGTTCTAAAGAAGGCGCGGGTAAGAAGAGGCGCGGGCGCGGTGGCAGGGTTCCAACGCCGCGACTGCGGTTGAACGCAGGCACGGGGGTGGCGATACGCCTGAAGGGGCGGTGGAGGCTAAGGCAAGGCGCGGGGGCGGTTCCTGTTCGCCCCTAGAGGTGTGTGCAAATAAGCTTTAAATTTATAAAACTAGAATCAAGCAAGCGAACCCGCAGTGTACGGATCGACGTAGTTAAGCAAGAATTCCAGAGTATCGAACACAGGGATTTGGGTGGGAACAAATTCGATTTAGGTTATCAAGCAATGAATATGGGAGTTTTTCAAATATTGGGAAAACAACAATCCTAAAGATCCGGGTATTCAGTTGCGGCAATAGATTCAAGATATACTAATGATGTAAAGACAGAGTAGAGATATGCAAAGGTATACTAATGTAAGGTAATCGTACGGTTGAGGTTCCAAAAACCTTATGTGACTCACCTAAAAGATACTCCCTATACAGGTTGTTGAGGCTCAATATAGAAAGGAACTAAAGACGAGGGTTAGTGTCAAATACCCAAACCTATAATCTAAAGATCAAGACTAACTTATCCGAATGAGGTTGTTGAGACTCACAGTCGAGGTAGAGGTTGTTGAGGCTTCACTACCACCTAGAAAAGACAAGTCTAAACTAAGCTAAAGCAAATCTTTAACTTTGGATTAAGGTAAAAGCAAGCTCGTAAACTCAAGGAAATTACGGTTGGATCTTGAGATTCCACGGCCGTGGAACTCAAGAACAGCCCGTAATTTAGGGTTGTCGGCGACAATTCTCTAACTCTCAGGGTCTAATCTGTTTGCGATCGATCTATCATCATCTAAGCCACAACTATCAACCCTTCACCTTAGAATTGTTTAGGGTTTTTAGCCAATAACAGTCATATTGATATTAATTCAAGAATTAAGGAATAAAAGATGAAAACTTTCAAGAACTATCAATAACCTTCAAGTGAATCTCAAGATCCCAACAAGTGTTTATCAAGGATTCAGAAGAGAACAAACAAATCACAGCTATAGGAAAGAAGAGAAACGGGATGTCAATCCGTTTCCGATTCGAACCTAAACAAGAAGAGAGATCTTCTTGCAAATCTTCCAAGAACTTCGGTCTTTCACAATTCCGAAGATCACAACGACAATCTCCACCAAAGTGCGAGACTTGAACAACTCTTCAACTGCAGACTTTGACCTCCAATGAGATCTCCAAAATTACCTCCAAGAAGAGGGTTTGTGCGTCACTAAGCGTTGCTTGTAAAGAGCTTGTGTAAAGGTATAAGCAAGCGTGAACGGGGATTTCACGTCTATCCGTTGATGCAAGAACGCTAAGCAGGCCTCCTGAAATCTCTTTTCGGCCGTCTTTTTATAGGGCAAGACGAAGCGTCGGCCCGGCCCATTCTTCAAAAGATCATGGCTTCGGAGTATGGCGAAAAGATTCGCCAAGATCACGGTCGTGGAAGATTCCACGACCGTGATTTTGAGGCGTGGAAAACTACTACGGTTTGATCCACGGCCGTAATATCCCCTGGAATGAACATCGAATTATGACTCACAATCCACGGCCGTAATTTGGGGTAAGACCGTGATTCTTGCTTTCCTTCGTGCATTCCTCAATCTAATACTTGAATTTGCTTCCGAAAAGTGTCCTCGATCCATGGACATCTCCACTCAACTCTCCTTTTCTCGATTCCGTCCGGAAATAGCTCCAAATCACCTACAATCAACATAGAACTCGTGTAGACATCCATATTGACAATATAGGTAATACTAGCTCACATATGTACAAAGCTTAATCAAAGACTATCAATATGAATCAATTATGATTAGAAAACGTGCCTAAAATATCACAATATTTCATGCTAACAAATAACCCCATACTTAGCACTTGCTTGTCCCTAAGCAAGGTCTTTCAAAAAGTTTTTTTTTTAAACTAGAGTTAGGATGAAATATGTGTACCTCCTTTTGGATGAAAGTGACTTCTAAAGAATAGATCATTCTCAAATCTTGCTTCAATCGTTTTTCAAACTTTCACACACTTGATTAGAGAGTAAAACTAAAGAAAACTCATGAATCAATTCAACTTCCAAACAAGCAATATAACCTTCAAATATCATCAAAATCAATCATAAGAACTTCAATTTAGATCACCAAGTCATATAACATTCTTTTGATCTTAAGGACTTTCAAAGAAAAGGTCTAGAGTATGGAAGGGAAGGGAAACTTTAAGGGAGAGTGGTGCATAAATCCGGGAAAGTGGACAACTACCTTCTTCTTCTTTTGCGGTTTCCGCAACACAACACTTCACTTAGAGCTTCGCTCTTTCCTTTTCATTTTTCGACTTTACTTTTGGAGTTATGGATAGAGGTGCACAAAAATCGAAGCCTAGGAGATTGGCGTTTCTCAAAATTGCAAGAGATGCCTCAAACCCTTAGCGCACATACCATAATCCGCTAGGAATATCGCTCAATCCGACTTTGGCAAGACACAAACACCCGGCTATGTGAATGGTGCCGAGTTACTCATCGTCATGATTGACTTCCCCAAACCTATAATTTCTTTCTATTCAATTGATTGCAAATATATGCTCTCATGGCCCTCCCACATCAAACATGCCTTTTTCTCATTCACTTTCCAAGTTCCCGGATGGGTAAGGGAGGCTAACATTTTAATGAGGAGTTAGATGATCAAAGAAAGAAGAAAGAAAGTATCGAATTGCCTTAATCATTTCAACAAGAAGTATAGGAACTTATAATGTGATTTCAACTTCAATTTCTTACATGATTTAGGTAACATTTTCACATTATACAACTTGCAAAAGAGGTAAAATTCATTCATTCAATTTCTTTTCGAATTACCATCCTTTCAAGCATGCAATTGTCATCAAACTCAATTCACAAGTAGTGATTATCATGGAAATCATATCGATTCGTTAGAAGCACAAAATTTTCAAAATTTTTCAATTTTTATGGGTTTTTTTTAAGTTCTTTTTCATGCAATGCAAGAATAAAACGTGTAACATATGATGAACATGCAATGATAGTCTAGGAATGAAAGCAACATATAGAGTAGAGTTATTACAAACGTTTAGTACATCCCACCCCATACTTAGGACGAACATTGTCTCTAATGTTCACAAGAAAGAACAAAAGAAAGAAAAGAAAAAGAAACTCACAATTGGTGGCGGGAATGTCTAAAACGAGCGGTCCGGTCCTCAATCACTGCGGCGCCGGTGGAGGTGGGAATGGAGAGAAACTCGGATCATAGACCCGCCCAAACTGCTGGCGGTAGACGTCCCTCATCATGTGGTCAAGGTCGTCTAAGTGTCTGTCTCTAGCATCCGCCCGGATCTCTAATGCTCCGACTCTGTCTGAAAGTCCGGTAGCCCAATCCGGCATCCTCTCATACCATCCCGGGGGATCGGCTGGTGCTGGTGCTGGTGGTGGCGGTGGTGCTGCTGGCTGCGTCGTGGACCAAGGAGGAGGTGTGTTGTACCAAGTGGGAGGTGTAGTCATCCACGTGGGCCTCTCGCTCACACTGGCGCGGCGAGATGACGAGCCTGAAGCTCTAGCTGGGCGTGGAGAGCGCCTAGGTACATCCGGGCCTGCATCCGGCTGATCCGGAAACGTGCCGAACTCCTGCTCTGCTCCTCCACCACTCTCGTACTGCTCTCCCATGACCTCCTCATCCTCAGCTGGTGGTGGAACGTAAGGGGGAGCTACAAGCCTGTTCGCATGCATCGCAGCGAACGTCTCCTTCCAATTATGGCGTCCCGCCATAATGGAATACTCTGGCAGCCACTCAATACCCCTGCCTGTCCTACTCTCCCAGGGCATCCCCGCATAAGGCGGACCTCTATGTGTGGGGAAGATGAGTCCCCTAACCATGAATGCATGTAATCCTAGAGGTACGGCGGGTATGCGGGTGCAAGCTGAAAAATCTACACCCAAGCTCCTAGCTATGTGGGTCACTATCCCACCATATCCAATATTCCCCTTCGACTTGTTCTTCAATTTACTCATCGTTGCCGCCAAAAGAGTAGCACAGTCAGCGCGGCATCCATAAAGCATAGCATAGAGAAGGAATAGCTCATCCGTCTTGATCTTTTGGGGCGTCTCCGTCCTAGGGAAGAGACACTCCGAGAGAACACGGTGAGCTATCTTCAAGGCTAGATGGTACATCAATCTAGCCTTGGTATCAGCTGGTTGCCAACGGTCCTCGTCGGCATATATCATGGCCACTTCCGCCCAAAAGTCCTTGGCGGAAATGCCTCTAGGAAGTCGACCGTTATAGGTCTCATGGAACCCAAAAATGGTCCCGAACTCAACAATGCTCAGATGGTAGTCTCTGTTCATGAGACGGAAGGAGACGGTCCTATCAACATGGCTGTGCTCAAAAGATGTCACAACCTCTCGGGTGATCTCCTCATAAGCGTCTTCACGAATGTTCGTGAAGACTAGCAATCCGGCTCTATCCAAGAGCCATGTAAGGTCCTCTACTATGTTGAGAGGATGTAGATCCTCCAACAACAAATATCTAGGACCTATCACTGTCCTCTTCTCTATTTTCTCAAGTGCACCTATGTAGTTTTCGTGTATGATCGGGATGCTAGGAGGAGGGGGTGAAGATGGAGGTGAAGGTGAGGATGGTGGTGAGGGAGATGAGGGTGGTGGTGCCCTAGATGTGGAGGGGTTGCCCTTTCTCTTCTTATTTTGCTCCCCTTTCTTTTCCTTAATCCTTCCCGAAACTCTCCTCACAAAATCCATTCTGTTGAGAATTACGGGCTGTTCTTCAGGAATTACGGCCGTGGAACCTCTGTAGACCGTGATTCGACACAGATTTTTGTGAATCTCAGCAAATTCACCAAATTTCACCACAACAAGCAGTCCTAATCTAATTCCTTCCAATCTTTATCAGTTCTTTCTAAGAATCTACGGCAAAAACGAACCAAATCCACTAGAGTCGGAGAGAAGAAAATAACCTCTTTTTCGGATTGAAAATTCCAAAATGCGAGTTTGTTGATCGTTTTCCACGCGATTTGTTGCTTGGATCTTGTTCTTGGTTGGATTTGCTGCAGTTTTGGGCGAATAATCGTTGAAAATGATTAAAGAACGAAGATTTGGGAGGAGTTGTGGGATTTCGGTATTTAGGGCGTGGAATTGGGGATGAATTGTGGTGATTTTGTGATGAAGTGTGGCTTTTATACTCGCAGGCAAAATTTCAGAAATCACGGTCTGTCGGGGCATTCCACGGCCGTGGAAATGTACGGACCCGTAATTTTTGTGATTTTTCACAGGCCTTTGAGAATTACGGCCACTGTAGCTATGACGACCGTGATTTAGACCGTGGAACTTTCTGTAAAGCTTCAAAGTCCAAATTTCGTCACCTCTCTTCGACATTATCCCTCTTTTCTCTTTTTCCATCGATCCTACAACCAAAAACACGAACATACCGGGAGAAATCGAGGCAAAAATAAAGCAAAAACTTCTATTCTAAGCTAAACTATGAATCGAAAACAAAAACGAAAATGCAATACCTTGGGTTGCCTCCCAAGAAGCGCTTTGTTTAAGGTCCGTAGCTAGACCAATCTTGCACTTATTCGAGTGCGGTAGGTGCAAACTCCTCAGCTTGGAGTTCCGGTGAGTACTTCTTGAGTCGTTGGCCGTTCACCTTAAAACTTCCGCTAGCTTCACCCCATACTTCAACTGCACCATGGGGGAAAATACGCTTAATTAGAAAAGGTTCAGTCCAACGAGATTTTAACTTACCTGGAAAGAGGCGAAGTCTCGAATTGAAGAGGAGGACTTGATCTCCCTCTTGGAAGTCCTTTGGAATGATATGCTTATCATGCCAACGCTTTGCTCTTTCCTTGTAGATCTTAGCGTTTTCATAGGCGTTCAAACGGAGTTCATCCAGCTCGTTGATGTCTAGGAGACGCTTTTCTCCCGCTTCTTTCATGCCGAAATTCAGCCATTTGATAGCCCAAAACGCCTTGTGCTCTAGCTCTACCGGCAAGTGACAAGACTTCCCATACACAAGGTTGTATGGTGTGGTTCCTATGGGAGTCTTGTACGCAGTCCGGTACGCCCATAATGCGTCATCTAGTTTCAAGGACCAATCCTTCCTAGTCCTTGAAACCGTCTTCTCTAGGATTCCCTTGATCTCCCTATTTGAGATCTCAACTTGTCCACTCGTTTGTGGATGGTAAGGGGTGGCGATCTTGTGAGTAACCCCATACTTGGTTAGAAGAGCTTCAAAGCGACGAGCTATGAAGTGAGAACCTCCATCACTAATGATCGTCCTTGGCGTCCCGAATCGTGGGAAAATGGTCTTGTTGAAGAACTTAACCACCACCATGGCATCATTCGTGGGAGAGGCAATTGCTTCGACCCATCTAGAAACGTAGTCTACCGTCAATAGTATGTATTGGTTTCCACAAGAAGAAGGGAATGGTCCCATGAAATCGACTCCCCAAACGTCGAAAATCTCCACCTCTTGGATGTTGTTGAGGGGCATCTCGTTGCTTCTAGAGATATTGCCTGTTCTTTGACAAGCATCACAACAAGAAACAAAGGATTGCACATCTTTAAATAAAGTAGGCCAATAGAATCCAGATTGCAATACCTTTGCGCTAGTTTTGTTTGAACTAGCGTGTCCTCCACAAGGTAGTGAATGACAATGACGGATGACACTTTGCATCTCATCTTCCGGCACACATCGCCGAATGATGCCATCCGGACCTCTCTTGAAGAGGAGAGGCTCGTTCCAATAGTATTCCCGGACGTCCTTGAAGAATTTCTTCCTTTGTGCGTATGATAGTCCGGGTGGTATCTCCTGGCAAACTAAATAGTTAACGAAATCAGCAAACCATGGTTCGTTACCTTTGGAGATTACTTTGATGCACCCCTCTATGATATGTAAGTGTTCGTCTGGAAAGGAGTCATCAATGGGCAAATGGTCGTCCTCTAGATGTGTTAGACGACTCAAATGATCCGCAACAGAATTTTCCGAGCCTTTCTTGTCGCGGATCTCTAGATCGAATTCTTGTAGGAGAAGAATCCATCTAATCAGCCTTGGTTTCGCATCTTTCTTCGCCAGGAGGTACCGGATCGCTGCATGATCCGTGTAGACAATCACCTTTGCACCTACAAGATAAGAGCGAAACTTGTCAATAGCGTAGACAATGGCTAAAAATTCCTTCTCTGTAGTGGCGTAGTTGAGCTGGGCTTCGTCTAGCGTTTTGCTAGCGTAGTATATGGCATGGGTTCGTCCTTCCTTTCGTTGCCCAAGAACAGCTCCAATAGCTACGTCACTAGCATCACACATAATCTCGAAAGGGAGAGTCCAATCCGGGGGTTGGATAATGGGTGCTGAAATTAGAGCTTGCCGAATGGTGTTGAACGCCTCTAGACATTCCTGTGAAAACTCAAAAACCGCATCCTTCATCAATAGATTAGTGAGAGGTTTTGATATCTTAGAAAAATCCTGAATGAAACGTCTATAGAATCCAGCATGTCCTAGGAAACTTCTTATTCCTTTCACCGAAATTGGGGGAGGAAGTTTCTCTATGGTCTCTATTTTAGCTTTGTCCACCTCTATCCCTCTACTAGAGACTAAGTGACCTAATACGATTCCTTCCTTAACCATGAATTGACACTTCTCCCAATTAAGAACTAGGTTAGTGTCTTCACATCTTTGCAAAACAAGAGAAAGGTTAGAAAGACAATCGTTAAAAGAGGAACCGTAAACGGAGAAGTCGTCCATGAAGACTTCCATGATTTCCTCTACGTATTCGGAGAAGATGGCCATCATGCATCGTTGAAAGGTGGCTGGGGCGTTGCAAAGCCCGAACGGCATTCTCCTATAAGCGAACGTACCCCAAGGGCACGTGAATGTGGTCTTCTCTTGATCATCCGGATGTATCGGAATCTGAAAGAAGCCACTATAACCGTCAAGGTAGCAAAAGTATGAATGTTGTGCTAACCTTTCAAGCATTTGATC
>BSUD01000153.1:270640-286292 GCA_033239045.1 Fagopyrum esculentum
ATTCCTCCCTTCTTTGGAACTACTTGAACTGGGCTCACCCACTTGCTATCGGAGATAGGATAGATGATACCTGCATCAAGAAGTTTAAGAATTTCCTTCTTGACAACCTCCTTCATGGTCGGATTCAACCGCCTTTGAGGTTGTCTTGAAGTTCTAAAGTCCTCCTCCATTAGTATCTTATGCATGCATAGGGAGGGTTTAATTCCTACTAAGTCCTCAATAGTATAGCCTATGGCTTTTCTATGTTTCCTAAGGACAATCATGAGCTGTTCATGTTCATCTATGCTTAATTCGGAACTAACGATGACCGGAAAGGTAGAATTAGATCCAAGAAAAGCGTACCTTAGATGAGTAGGAAGTGGTTTGAGTTCCATTGCTTTCGGAGCTTCCAACGATCCTTGAGGAGCTTCCGATGTTTCCTTAGAAGTTTCTAAGGATGTTGAATGGTTGGGAGAAGAATTAGAAGAAGTTGAAGGAGTATGCCGATCGCCCTTTTCCACGGCCAAAATTACGGCTTCCTCTGGTGTTCCACGGCCGTAATATCCTCTGGAATAGAGGTTGATTTTGGTCGTGGAATCCACGGTCGTGGAATACAGGGTATGACCGTGGATTCGAGTATTCTCAGCCTCATCGTGAAGTTTCTCAAACTCCACTTCATGCATCTCTTCTTGTGCTTCTAAGGCTTCAATTTCCTCTTTGCACTCTTCTTCTTCTCCTACATTGGTTAGACTCATAGTAATAACCTTTTGTAAGGGATCGTTAAAGAGAATCGCACTTACCTCCTCCCTAGATAAACCTTCTTCGTCTTGGACATTGTAAATATCGTCATCAAAGATTGGCTCCTTCACTAGAGTGGAAAGAACGAACTCTACTTTCTCTTCCCCAATGTCAAAAGCGAGTCTTCCATTCTTGCAATCGACCATGCAGCCGGAAGTTGCAAGAAATGGCCTTCCGAGTATGATCGGGACCGGACTATCTGCAGGAATGTCAAGTACGACAAAATCAATGGGGACAAAGAACTTGCCTAGCTTGACTGGGACGTCTTCTACAATGCCGACGGGACGAGTAATGGATCGATCCACCATGTATAACGTCATCTTCACTGGTTTAGGGTCGCCTAAACCGATCTTCCTGCACAATGCAAGTGGTATGATGCTCACACTTGCTCCCAAGTCACATAAAGCGTCATATGTGACTTCTCCCACTCCAATGGGAATGCAAAATGACCCCGGATCTTTCAGCTTTGGGGGCATTTTCTCCTTCATAGTCTTGATGAGATCCGAAGAATCCGAACTCATCTTGACTTCTCCAAAATCTTCTAGTTTCCTCTTGTTAGAGAGGAGCTCCTTCAAGAACTTGCCATAAGCCGGCATACCTACAATAACATCAATGAAAGGTATATTAATATGCAGTTTGCTCATGAGTTCTATGAACTTACCGAATTGCTTGTCTAGGCGCGCTCGCGCTCTAGATTGAGGGAACGGTAGGGGAGGTTTGAAAGCTGGAGGGGGAATATAGACGTCCTCCTTCTCCTTCCCCTTTTCTTTGCTTTTCTCTACGGGGACTTCAATGAACGTAGGCTGCGGATCGGTGGTAGTCACTCCGATCCTAGTTGTAATCGCCATTACCCTTCCCTTAGGGTTGTCCTCCGTCTTTCCTGGAAGTTTCCCTGGATTTCTAGGAACTTCTTCAGCATGATCGAACATTTGGTTTTCTAAAACCTTTTGAGCTTTGTCGATCTTAGAAACTCGATCATCGAATTTAATGAAGCGGTCCTCCATCCCTTGAAGCTTTCCCAAGATAGTTTCCAACATGGGATCTGGCTTCTCTTTCCCCGAAGTGCTTCCTCCATTAGATGATTGCCCCTGGCTTTTCAAAGGAGTAGAGGAAGAGGAAGGTGGAGTTAGCGAATTAGAATTGGAAGGATAGGAGTTACCGGAATTCTGTTGATTGGAGCGCCAATTGTTGTTGTTTGAACCACGATTGTTGTTCCAATTGTTGTTGTTCCGGTTGTTGTTGTTTCCATTCCAATTGTTATTCCGGTTATTGTTCCGGTTATTGTTGTTGTTGCGGTTGGTGTTATCACCGCCATTGTTGTTGTTGCCCAAATAACCAACATCCTTCCCTTGTTGCTTTGGGAAGTTGGTCTTGATAGTCTCCTTCAACTCCTTGATTTCATTGTTGAGGGAGAAAATCTGATTTTGAGCTTCATGTGTGAGCTTCGCTCCTTGCTCCACACGATTTCCTTCCACCTTTCGGTGGGAATACTTCTCTATGACTCTTGCTTGCTTCTCAATGAAGTCCCAAGCGTCATCTTCTCTCATGTCCATGAACGTTCCACATGAGAGGGATTGGAGGTTGAATTGCGTTCCCGCATCCAGCCCTTTGTAGTAAATTTCCAGCAAGGCAAGCTTGGATATGCCATGATGAGGGCAATCCAAGAGCAAATCCTGAAACCTTTCCCAAGATTGAAACAAACTCTCGTTAGGTCTCATAGAAAAAGCATTAATCTTACCTCTAAGTTCCGCCGTTTTGGAAGGTGGAAAGAACTTGGTGAGAAATTCTGCGGAGAGGTCTTCCCACGTGTCTAGTTTCCCATTAGGAAGAGCTTGGTACCAAGACAGCGCTTTCCCTTTCAAGGAGAAAAAGAATGGTTTAAGCTTGTAGCTGTTGGTAGTGGCGCTCTTCGGTCTCATCGTCTCCATCATACACTCAAAGTTTTGCAAGTGTTGGTGTGGAGATTCAGCGCTTGTACCGCCAAACTGGCTTTGGCGAACAAGAGTGATAACTTGAGGGTTGAAGCTAAACCCTTGTACATCTTCAGCATCAAAGTTCACACCTAAGCGGCGTGGTTGTTGTGTTGGATCCATCCGTTGGCCAAGAGTTCTCGGCTCATTATCCACACGTTCGACCCTCGCATTCCTAGGTGGAATGCGGCGGTTAGCAGCTCCTTGTGGATTGAAAGGATTCACATTGACCGCGGGGTCAATCTCTTCTAGCGGTGGCATGGAAGAGTCGCTATCATCGGCGGATGAATGACTTCTTCTTCTTCTAGACCTTGAAGTCCTTTTCGAGGATTTCTTGATCATGTTATTTTTAAGCTCGCTCATTTGTAATCCCATCTGGAACATCTGATCCTGTAGAGCGTTGACTTGGGATTGATGCCGATTCATCTCATCTATGCGAAGGTTATCGTTCCAGCGAAGTTGAGCTTCCTTCTCTGCTAGCTCCGATTGGAAATCACGTTCGTTTCCTTCGGTCATCTTCTTTTCCTTGCGCTTTTGCCTCAAGGTTTTCTCTAGCTCTTGATCAAGAGGTAAGAGATCTCCGGTATTCCTAGACCTGCGCATACACTTAAAACAATATCAAACAACGAGAGCAAGCTCCCAAGCTTGACAACCGGTTACCGAATTCGGCCGAAACCAAATCCCCGGCAACGGCGCCAAAAACTTGTTCGCCCCTAGAGGTGTGTGCAAATAAGCTTTAAATTTATAAAACTAGAATCAAGCAGCGAACCCGCAGTGTACGGATCGAGGTAGCTAAGCAAGAATTCCAGAGTATCGAACACAGGGATTTGGGTGGGAACAAATTCGATTTCAGATTATCAAGCAATAAATATGGGAGTTTTGCAAATATTGGGAAAACAACAATCCTAAAGATCCGGGTATTCAGTTATGGCAACAGATTCAAGATACACTAATGATATAAAGACAGAGTAGAGATATGCAAAGGTATACTAATGTAAGGTAATCGTACGGTTGAGGTTCCAAAAACCTTATGTAACTCACCTAAAAGATACTCCTTATACAGGTTGTTGAGGCTCAATATAAAGAGGTTCTAAAAGCAAGGATTAGTATCAAATACCCAAACCTACAATCTAAAGGTCAAGACTAACTTATCCGATTGAGGTTGTTGAGGCTCACAATCGAGGTAGAGGTTGTTGAGGCTTCACTACCACCTAGAAAAGACAAGTCTAAGCTAAGCTAAAGCAAATCTTTAACTTTAGATTAAGGTAAAAGCAGGCTCGTAAACTCATGGAAATTACGGTTGGATCTTGAGGTTCCACGGCCGTGGAACTCAAGAACAACCCGTAATTTAGGGTTGTCGGCGACACTTCTCTAACTCTCAGGGTCTAATCTGTTTGCGATCGATCTATCATCATCTATGCCACAACTATCAACCCTTCACCTTAGAATTGTTAAGGGTTTTTAGCCAATAACAGCCATTTGATATCAATTCAAGATTTATAGGATAAAAGATGGAAACTTTCAAGAACCTTCAATAATCTTTCAAACGAATCTCAAAATCACAATCGAAAACAAGTGTTTGTCAAGAGATTCAAATCAAACAATCAATCACAATCTTAGGAAAGAAAGGAAACGGGATGTCAATCCGATCCTAAGTCAAACCTAAGCAAGAAGAGGAGATTTCTTGCAAAATCCTCCAAGAACTTCAATCTTCCTCAACGCGAAGATCGCTCACAGCAATTCTCCAATCACGAACTTTGATCTTCGATGAGATCTCCCAAAAATCGCCTCCAAGAATGAAGGTTTGTGTCTTGCTAAGCTTGCGTTCTTGCCGCTCCCCTTAGGGTTTTAAATGTCGTAAGCTAGGTAGCAAGGTAAAGCGAGATGATGGAATCTTGCCTCATCCGTCCTTTTTATAATGCAGGGCAAAACGTCGGCCCGGCCCGATCTTCAAAAGATCGTGGCTTCGAAACGTGGCGAAAGGATTCGCCAAGATCACGGTCGTGGAAGATTCCACGACCGTAATTTAGGGCGTGAAGAGGAATACGGTTGTGTTCCACGGCCGTAATATCCCCTGGAATGAACATCGAATTCTGCATCATAATCCACGGCCGTAATCTAGGGTCAAACCGTGATTTTTGCCTTCATTCGTGCATTCCTCAATCTAATACTCCAAATTGCTTCCAAAAGGTGTTCTAAATCTGGAAGTACTTCAACTCAACTCTCCCTTGCTCGATTTCGTTCGGAAATAGCTCCAAATCACCTATAATCAACATAGAACTCGTGTAGACATCCATATCGACAATATAGGTAATACTAGCTCATATATGCATAAAGCTCCATCGAAGACTATCAATATGAATCAAATACGATTATAAACGTGCCTAAAATATCACAATATTTCATGCTAACAATATCGTCATCAAAGATTGGCTCCTTCACTAGAGTGGAAAGAACGAACTCTACTTTCTCTTCCCCAATGTCAAAAGCGAGTCTTCCATTCTTGCAATCGACCATGCAGCCGGAAGTTGCAAGAAATGGCCTTCCGAGTATGATCGGGACCGGACTATCTGCAGGAATGTCAAGTACGACAAAATCAATGGGGACAAAGAACTTGCCTAGCTTGACTGGGACGTCTTCTACAATGCCGACGGGACGAGTAATGGATCGATCCACCATGTATAACGTCATCTTCACTGGTTTAGGGTCGCCTAAACCGATCTTCCTGCACAATGCAAGTGGTATGATGCTCACACTTGCTCCCAAGTCACATAAAGCGTCATATGTGACTTCTCCCACTCCAATGGGAATGCAAAATGACCCCGGATCTTTCAGCTTTGGGGGCATTTTCTCCTTCATAGTCTTGATGAGATCCGAAGAATCCGAACTCATCTTGACTTCTCCAAAATCTTCTAGTTTCCTCTTGTTAGAGAGGAGCTCCTTCAAGAACTTGCCATAAGCCGGCATACCTACAATAACATCAATGAAAGGTATATTAATATGCAGTTTGCTCATGAGTTCTATGAACTTACCGAATTGCTTGTCTAGGCGCGCTCGCGCTCTAGATTGAGGGAACGGTAGGGGAGGTTTGAAAGCTGGAGGGGGAATATAGACGTCCTCCTTCTCCTTCCCCTTTTCTTTGCTTTTCTCTACGGGGACTTCAATGAACGTAGGCTGCGGATCGGTGGTAGTCACTCCGATCCTAGTTGTAATCGCCATTACCCTTCCCTTAGGGTTGTCCTCCGTCTTTCCTGGAAGTTTCCCTGGATTTCTAGGAACTTCTTCAGCATGATCGAACATTTGGTTTTCTAAAACCTTTTGAGCTTTGTCGATCTTAGAAACTCGATCATCGAATTTAATGAAGCGGTCCTCCATCCCTTGAAGCTTTCCCAAGATAGTTTCCAACATGGGATCTGGCTTCTCTTTCCCCGAAGTGCTTCCTCCATTAGATGATTGCCCCTGGCTTTTCAAAGGAGTAGAGGAAGAGGAAGGTGGAGTTAGCGAATTAGAATTGGAAGGATAGGAGTTACCGGAATTCTGTTGATTGGAGCGCCAATTGTTGTTGTTTGAACCACGATTGTTGTTCCAATTGTTGTTGTTCCGGTTGTTGTTGTTTCCATTCCAATTGTTATTCCGGTTATTGTTGTTGTTGCGGTTGGTGTTATCACCGCCATTGTTGTTGTTGCCCAAATAACCAACATCCTTCCCTTGTTGCTTTGGGAAGTTGGTCTTGATAGTCTCCTTCAACTCCTTGATTTCATTGTTGAGGGAGAAAATCTGATTTTGAGCTTCATGTGTGAGCTTCGCTCCTTGCTCCACACGATTTCCTTCCACCTTTCGGTGGGAATACTTCTCTATGACTCTTGCTTGCTTCTCAATGAAGTCCCAAGCGTCATCTTCTCTCATGTCCATGAACGTTCCACATGAGAGGGATTGGAGGTTGAATTGCGTTCCCGCATCCAGCCCTTTGTAGTAAATTTCCAGCAAGGCAAGCTTGGATATGCCATGATGAGGGCAATCCAAGAGCAAATCCTGAAACCTTTCCCAAGATTGAAACAAACTTTCGTTAGGTCTCATAGAAAAAGCATTAATCTTACCTCTAAGTTCCGCCGTTTTGGAAGGCGGAAAGAATTTGGTGAGAAACTCTGCGGAAAGGTCTTCCCACGTGTCTAGTTTCCCATTAGGAAGAGCTTGGTACCAAGACAGCGCTTTTCCTTTCAAGGAGAAAAAGAATGGTTTGAGCTTGTAGCTGTTGGTAGTGGCGCTCTTCGGTCTCATCGTCTCCATCATACACTCAAAGTTTTGCAAGTGTTGGTGTGGAGATTCAGCGCTTGTACCGCCAAACTGGCTTTGGCGAACAAGAGTGATAACTTGAGGGTTGAAGCTAAACCCTTGTACATCTTCAGCATCAAAGTTCACACCTAAGCGGCGTGGTTGTTGTGTTGGATCCATCCGTTGGCCAAGAGTTCTCGGCTCATTATCCACACGTTCGACCCTCGCATTCCTAGGTGGAATGCGGCGGTTAGCAGCTCCTTGTGGATTGAAAGGATTCACATTGACCGCGGGGTCAATCTCTTCTAGCGGTGGCATGGAAGAGTCGCTATCATCGGCGGATGAATGACTTCTTCTTCTTCTAGACCTTGAAGTCCTTTTCGAGGATTTCTTGATCATGTTATTTTTAAGCTCGCTCTTTTGTAATCCCATCTGGAACATCTGATCCTGTAGAGCGTTGACTTGGGATTGATGCCGATTCATCTCATCTATGCGAAGGTTATCGTTCCAGCGAAGTTGAGCTTCCTTCTCTGCTAGCTCCGATTGGAAATCACGTTCGTTTCCTTCGGTCATCTTCTTTTCCTTGCGCTTTTGCCTCAAGGTTTTCTCTAGCTCTTGATCAAGAGGTAAGAGATCTCCGGTATTCCTAGACCTGCGCATACACTTAAAACAATATCAAACAACGAGAGCAAGCTCCCAAGCTTGACAACCGGTTACCGAATTCGGCCGAAACCAAATCCCCGGCAACGGCGCCAAAAACTTGTTCGCCCCTAGAGGTGTGTGCAAATAAGCTTTAAATTTATAAAACTAGAATCAAGCAAGCGAACCCGCAGTGTACGGATCGACGTAGTTAAGCAAGAATTCCAGAGTATCGAACACAGGGATTTGGGTGGGAACAAATTCGATTTAGGTTATCAAGCAATGAATATGGGAGTTTTTCAAATATTGGGAAAACAACAATCCTAAAGATCCGGGTATTCAGTTGCGGCAATAGATTCAAGATATACTAATGATGTAAAGACAGAGTAGAGATATGCAAAGGTATACTAATGTAAGGTAATCGTACGGTTGAGGTTCCAAAAACCTTATGTGGCTCACCTAAAAGATACTCCCTATACAGGTTGTTGAGGCTCAATATAGAAAGGAACTAAAGACGAGGGTTAGTGTCAAATACCCAAACCTATAATCTAAAGATCAAGACTAACTTATCCGAATGAGGTTGTTGAGAGTCACAGTCGAGGTAGAGGTTGTTGAGGCTTCACTACCACCTAGAAAAGACAAGTCTAAACTAAGCTAAAGCAAATCTTTAACTTTGGATTAAGGTAAAAGCAAGCTCGTAAACTCAAGGAAATTACGGTTGGATCTTGAGATTCCACGGCCGTGGAACTCAAGAACAGCCCGTAATTTAGGGTTGTCGGCGACAATTCTCTAACTCTCAGGGTCTAATCTGTTTGCGATCGATCTATCATCATCTAAGCCACAACTATCAACCCTTCACCTTAGAATTGTTTAGGGTTTTTAGCCAATAACAGTCATATTGATATTAATTCAAGAATTAAGGAATAAAAGATGAAAACTTTCAAGAACTATCAATAACCTTCAAGTGAATCTCAAGATCCCAACAAGTGTTTATCAAGGATTCAGAAGAGAACAAACAAATCACAGCTATAGGAAAGAAGAGAAACGGGATGTCAATCCGTTTCCGATTCGAACCTAAACAAGAAGAGAGATCTTCTTGCAAATCTTCCAAGAACTTCGGTCTTTCACAATTCCGAAGATCACAACGACAATCTCCACCAAAGTGCGAGACTTGAACAACTCTTCAACTGCAGACTTTGACCTCCAATGAGATCTCCAAAATTACCTCCAAGAAGAGGGTTTGTGCGTCACTAAGCGTTGCTTGTAAAGAGCTTGTGTAAAGGTATAAGCAAGCGTGAACGGGGATTTCACGTCTATCCGTTGATGCAAGAACGCTAAGAAGGCCTCCTGAAATCTCTTTTCGGCCGTCTTTTTATAGGGCAAGACGAAGCGTCGGCCCGGCCCATTCTTCAAAAGATCATGGCTTCGGAGTATGGCGAAAAGATTCGCCAAGATCACGGTCGTGGAAGATTCCACGACCGTGATTTTGAGGCGTGGAAAACTACTACGGTTTGATCCATGGCCGTAATATCCCCTGGAATGAACATCGAATTATGACTCACAATCCACGGCCGTAATTTGGGGTAAGACCGTGATTCTTGCTTTCCTTCGTGCATTCCTCAATCTAATACTTGAATTTGCTTCCGAAAAGTGTCCTCGATCCATGGACATCTCCACTCAACTCTCCTTTTCTCGATTCCGTCCGGAAATAGCTCCAAATCACCTACAATCAACATAGAACTCGTGTAGACATCCATATTGACAATATAGGTAATACTAGCTCACATATGTACAAAGCTTAATCAAAGACTATCAATATGAATCAATTATGATTAGAAAACGTGCCTAAAATATCACAATATTTCATGCTAACAGTTCCTCAACAAAGCACATCTCTTATGTGTTTTTCAATAGATCTCTCAAACAATCCACTTTGTTCCACAATGAGAGTCCATCAAGACAATCTTTCCATCATCATAAACACACATAACACATCCAAACATTCACAAATATACCACAACAAGATCAATCTTGTTGGACTTCTAAATAAGGAAGAAGAAGATGAAGAAAATGGAAGGAAAGGGAAATAAGAGGCTCAATACTCTTTTGTGGTTTGCAGAAGGAAGGAACACAAGATACAGCTACTCTAGCCAGCTATCCACACCATCACTCAGCAACATCAACACTCTTCACTTGAAGGAAGAAGATCCAAGGAAGATCAAAGGAAGAGAAGAAGAGAAAGGAAGAGAATCAAGGTGAACGGGAGAAAGAAGAAGAAAGGAGGAAAGAATTCTGAAACCCTTAGAACGAGAGAGAAAGAAAAATACTTAAGGAGGAAGAAAGCGAAAAGGAAGTCGGCTAAAAAGACGGCCGCTTCCTCTGCTATGCCTCACTCGCGGCCCGGCAGAGCCGCACCGACGTGGAGCACCTACGGGCAATGTAAGGCGCGGTCACGGGATCTCCTTAAAGACATGGGTGTTATAATAACTTAGGTGGGTGATTTGGGAATTCGGGAGATGACCTCGGTGTGAAGGGTGTATTTTGGGTTGGGTATGACAAGTCTAGACTATAGACGAGTCTGTATTCTCGGAATGTTCGAAACTGGGGAATCACGTTGGGTAGTAGGATATATATGGGTTGGTTGGTGATGCCATAGGAGAGGGTCCCATATTGGATATCACCGCGGGTGCGGGTATTAACACGGGTGCGGGTATCACCGCGGGTGTAGGCCGTAGTTGGATGGCGTGTGGGCTGCAAATGTTGACTGATGTAGTTGGGCTTCAAATGTATGTGGGAAGCGGGGTATGTTACTATTTCTTGTGTGGGACGGTGGAGTGGGATGTTGAAACAACGGTTGAAGCGTGGGGATAGCGCATCCGAAACAAGTGGAAGTAATGGTTGGTCAAGTTGGTGTTGAAACATAAATTTTTGTTCATAAAAATAACATGTAGGGATAAGATGCCCTTATGGTTGTACAAACGAAGACATTTATAACCCTTGTAATTGGGTGAGTAGCTAAGGAAAATATATGGGGTAGAACGTGGTGAAAGTTTATGAGGTAAGGTAGCACTAATGTTGAGAAAACAAAGACAACCCAAGACAACAAAAATTATCATATGAGGGGTAGAGGCCGAAAAGACGCAGAGTTGGTGTTTCATTTTCGCTTTAGATGAAACGGTGTTGTGAAGATATCAAAGAATATTTAGAGCTTCCACTCAATAAGAAGCGAGCATAGATGCATGAATTAAAACACTTCTAAGCTTGACATTAATGGTGCGTAATATTCGTTCAACTTTTCCATTTTGAGAAGAGCTTTGAGGACACGAAAACCTTATGACAAGATCTTGTTTTTGGCAAAAAGAATGAACAAAATTATTATCAAATTCACCCCATATCACATTGAAAGCTTTTTTTATCTTTTTCTGAAATTATATTTGAAAATAGGAATGAAACTATAATATCTTGGCATAAGTGTCGGATTTGTGTTTAAGTGGAAACACCAAAACAAAATTTATAAAATAATCCAATAACACCCAGTAATACTTGAATCCATTTACACTAAATCGGATGATGTCCATAAGTCACAATGAACAATATAAAAATAGTCTAAAGTTTTGGATGTAGAAGACTAAAACGGAAGACGACAGTGTTTGCCAAGCTGATAGGAGGAACACACGTGCTTAGACTTAGTAGATGACACAAATTTAATCAAAGACGGATTGAGGAAACGGAGTGCATGATTTCCCAGGTGACCGAGGGCATGCCATTGTGTAGACTTGACAACGATGTTGGTGGTGGTGTTTTATTTGAGACAAATGCGGATGACACGGGATATAACATTCCAGAACTTTCACAACATTGAATTGTTATCCCCGTGTGTAGGTCCTTCACAGAAAAACTGAAAGGATTCAAATTATAAACAATAGTAAATTGTTTGACATACATAAAGCTCTTGACTAGGTGAGGGGCATGTAGATCATGACACAAGTGTAGGTTAGGGGACTTGGGTAGGTGAGTATTTCCCGCACCAATGGCAGACATATAACTACCATTACCAACAATAATAGACGGTAAATAGCGAGAATTGAAGTAGGAAGATAAGATACTTACCGAGTTAGTCATGTGAGACGTCGCTCTAGTGTCCATGTACCAGTTCTCCGGTGGCATGCGCATTTGCATATCGCTAAATGCTTATGACATTTTCGAAGGATAGTAAGCGGATACATTGTGGGCCGTAAGAAAGGATTTTGGTGAGGGTTCTGTGGTGACAGAGGCAAAGTTGGATAATGACACGACAATGATGGGGTTCGCTAGTACTAATGTCTTCCGTAGTAAGGAGGCGGCGTCTGCTAGTGAGAGGCGTGGTGTCGTTGTTGTGAGCAGTGTGTATCATTGTGGATACATGGACTATTTTGTCCATGGACGCGGTTCACATTATTGTTGGTTTATTGTCTCGATGAGAGAGACGATGTGCAATTGAAATCCGAGGAAGAGATAAGTGTAGTGTTTTCCTCGGTGGTGCGAGTGATCCAAGATTCCTCCCGACTGAGCATGTTCCGAGCTGTTAGAAAAGATAGGAGTGGTTGCGTTTGACTATGATGCTACCCACAACTCCCTATTTCGTTGACAAACCAATACCATTAATAAGTCGGAGAACGAGTCGTGAGTCATTAGCAAGATGGCCAACATCTCCCAATTGGCCCGTAGTAGATTTCAGAGTTTGACAGTATGCAACAACTAAAATGTGAGATTCAAGGTGACGATTAATGAACTTACTTTCCAGATCGGCCGCCTTGGCGGATTGATTGTCATGGAAGAGTCCTTTTAATCCACAAAAATGCTTCCTTGTAATTGGAACATGGTTTGAGAATTGTTAATATAACATCTTCGTGAATGGTAGCGTATATCCAGTATAAGACAATCACATTCAAGTTCCGCCATTGTGGACAATCGGTGTCAACAAATGTTCCATCGAAATGATGAGAGACGTCAACGTCGTGAGCTCGTGCGGTAATAGTGAATAATTCTACCCAAATGTGATACTATACTTTGACAAGATCTAGAACAAGCAAAATGTGATTGCGGATACTGAAGACCGATTGAGCAGCGTGGAAGGTGGAAGGCGCCGACGACATGGGGTTGGTGGATCTTAGGATCCTTCGCCGGAAGAGTTGTTGTTGGTTACAAGGGATCGGCGAGATCAGGGGTGACTTCCTCCCCGGTCGACATTCCATGCGGAAGGGTGAAGAAAACGGTAGAAAATGGAAGATGGACCGAGTTCTCAAAAGACTAGCGTTTTGAGAGAAAACGTGATTGTATGTTAGAGCGAATGTTGATGATGGAAAATGACCCCTTTAAGAGATCTCGCCTCAATATATATATATATATATATATATATATATATATATATATATATATATATATATATATATATATATATATATATATATATATATATATATATATATATATATATATATATATATGATAGGGTTGGACCCTAATATTACAAACGTTAATGTACATAATAAATAATATATTCTAAATATATTTGCTGACAAATACAACAGACGGTTTAAAGCTCAATATTTTCCGTGAAATATCATTTTAAGGGCACAATTTCTTTTATTTTCATCTGGAAGATTTATTTTCGGGTTTTGTTTATCAATAGAAGTGCTAATTATCAAAAAAAATTGTCTAATGAAAGGAGTACAAGACATCGGACAATCCGAACGGCTTAAAGAGGTTGTCAAAGGAGCTAGCGAATCAACCATCCAACAACCAAAATAATAAAAAGGAAACAGTGAAACCATCAAAAGAACAACTCAAAGTATAATGTGACTCTATCTCTTACGAGGTGAAAGACAAAACTCCAAGTATGCGCTTCCCGTCAAACAAAGCTAAAAACACACGACCTCAATCACGTACACAACTCAAACTATACCCACAAAACCATCAAAAGAACCGTGAATACACCAAAGCACAATAATAAGAAAAATTCAAAATGTTGACGTTGAAAACAATATTTATCATAGCATGAAAGTCAATCAAAAGTTCCTTTTATATGTCTACAAAAATATTTTTTTGAAAAGACTTTGAGAAATTATTAAAGGTTTTTTTAATTGTCATGTCAAATAACGCCGTTTAGAGAAGTTACACTCAGAACATGAACTTAAATAGCAAGATTATATAGTTTATTGTAAATTTTATTTCGCATACAAAAGATAAATATAATTTCATCGATCTAATTCACAACAAATGAATATCTCCCCTTCCTTTTTAAATTCCTCGTGAAATTGATAAGGACTACCTTGGATGAGAAATGTTTAATTGAGAAAATGATAGGTAACTTATCTAATTAATCAACACGTTTATTTACCTTTGCTTTTGGTATGTGTAGACAAACGTGAGTAATTTTCACATGCAACCATCTTCTCATTTGCAAAAAGTGTGTGACCATGTGGGAGAACATGTATTTGTTAGAAATAGGGCAATGTCATCATTCATTAGAAGTTGAGTATCACATACTCTCTTTTTTACGTAAGAATAAAGCAGTTCGATACACTACATGCACCTAGTAGTTAGATCAAGAGACTATAAAATCACAAATATATTAAATCTAATGTTTTGAAAAATGCAAAATACTACAGAAAAACATCAAGAGACAAACTCATGAGGTATTAGGAGCAAGATCCATTAGATTTCGATCAACACATTCATGATTCCTCTAAATACACAAAATCGATCCAATAAATGTACCTGATCCCAGTGATTGAAACTCAAAGGTGCTATGTTAAAATTTTGTTATCTGATATTGAGAAGAGTTGAATCAAGCACGACTATTATTGATAAAAAAAAAAAAACTTTCATGACTTTTTTCTTTTATATTTTTTCCCTGAAACCAAACGGCTCAAAGAGAAGAAGTAGTCGGTGACGACGATATATATATCATTGAAGGAAAGGTTACGCCGACTTTCGTATCGGTTAGAGAGAGAAGTAATGGTAAATATATCTTCTAAATTAAGATTTTAAAAAAGAACTATCTCCATCTCCGAATTATAGTAAGGGGTAAAAATTTCTAATAACACAATATCATATCATGAAAGATCCAAATTAAATGTTGTATAATGTAACCAGTAACTAAAATTACATGCAAATACTTACTTTCATTGATTAACGACGAACATCATGTCAAAGCAATGAGCAACAATTTTTTTTGTTTTGAACTTTGATTCATATGCCATCCCTCCCACCATATTACCAATTTGACGAGTTAGAACTCTTAAATTTTTTTTATAACCATAAAATATAATTGTGATAACGGTTGTGGACGTGTAACGACCTTATTTTGTATATTATAAAACTTCATTTCAAAATAGGTGGTATTACCAAAAATGAGTGGTCCGAGTGGTCCCGTTGAAGTTGAAACTAGGCCAAGCGGAAGACCCAATAACATTTGATGCATTTGAACATATATATAAACCGAAGCTGAGTTCATCTTCAAAAACCTAAGAAGGTAATAATTGCTTCCGATTCTACTCCTCTCTTCCAAACCTGTTTTGAACAACCCACTAGCTTCTTGCTGCTGTCATGTTCTTCATGATATTGTCAATTAAGAAGCAACTAGGTTGTTCAGACAATGATTTGGTTCGGTGTTGAAGCGCACTAGTGATTTCATGTGCAAGTAGGGGTAACTAATGTCTTTAGAGTACTCACACTAGTGGGAAAAAAAAAAGAAACAATTTGGTTTACTAGGCCTTTTTGAGTTTTAGTATCAGTAAATGTACCCCTTGAGAGAAGTGTGTTTAGAGTTTGAGAAAAAATACAAAAGGTTGACGTATATTTACCTAATTAAAAAACTAAATGGCCTAGTTACTAAAAGTCAAACTCAAAATGCCTACTAACCAAATTAGGCCCAAAAAAAAATCTTTCACCACTCTCTCTCTTCATTTACCTCTCATCTACGTCAATTTTTTTTTTTTTTTTTTTTTTTT
>BSUD01000153.1:286388-297939 GCA_033239045.1 Fagopyrum esculentum
TTTATTTTTTTTTTTTTTTTTTTTTTTTTAATTTTTTTCATCCCACCAACAACAAATTTAAAATTTATCTCACAACCCTCTATCCTTTTTTTTTCACCTACCCCGTCACATTTTCTGTCCTATATTATTTCAATTTTTTATTTACCATAATAACTAGTCAACTAATGATCATTAAGATATTACAAAACTATTAATTATTTTAGTTAATTTTAAATTTTTTGAATAATAATATTTAAATTATTATAATTATTAATTATTAAAATAATTAATTAAATAACATGATTATCAATAATTCTGAGATAAAATAACGGTACATGAAACATGAAAATTAAAGCGTCATAAAAACTAAATGAAAGTACAACAATGATAAAATTACAAAACATAATCACGACATCATAGAGATGCCGATAAATTTTAAGGATTCACATCGTTGAAATTTATCGAGGACTGAGGATGATTATTTGGATCCATAATTTTCAGGAATTGAACAACAGAACACAATTTCTTACGATTTTGAAGAGACAAATAAGAGAAATGAGGCTTTTGAAGTGTGATATATCATTAATTTTTAATGCTATATTAGGTTACATTACACAAGGTTTGTTCAAATTACAATTGTTGGAAAGTTATTTACCGAAAATTGAAATCCCATATTTACACTTTGACAAGAGATATAGATTATTTTGAATTGAGTTGTAATCTTGCCGTGTTTGGAATTGAGGGATTATTTATAGGGTTATGCCTCTGGTTTGGATTAGTATAGTGGAATTCATTATCGTTAATCTTCACATTCATCCTCATCTATGATAATCTCGTTTTACTAAACGAACCCTTTGAGTGAATCACCTCCCCTAACTAACATACTATTATTAGGACATCCCAATAGCGTGTTCAAGAATTTCTTTATCAATAAAAAATAGAATAAAGATTAATTTGATTAGAGAACTCTTTCATTCACGTAATAATCATTTATTCTTCTACCTAATCGACAATCCGGTAAGATATGCATGAACGACTGATGGATTTTCATGTGAAGTCTTTAGAGTTGGATTTGCTTGACGACTACCATTTTTTTATTTACTGTCGGTTTTATTAATTTTTGTGTCTCAAAGTCTGATATAGACGAATCATAGAGCGGAGTTGTACGTATACAAGGACACATGCACATTAGGCTTAAACCCAACACATAAAACCAACAGATTTCATACTAAAACCAAATGACAATATGAGGAGTAGCCCATCAACCTTATATACTAGACTAGACTTGAAATTTCACCAACTTTCGATGTGAGAATTTATTATCTCCAATAGTTTCCATTTTGGTTGATTATATTAGTTGGAGTATTGCAGTCGGTTTTTTTTTTAATTAAAAAAAGGAAAGTAAATAGAAAAAAGAAGAAGAAAATAATAGGATTCCTAAAGATAGTTTTGATAAACTCGTATCCTTAGATCATAACTATCCATAATTGCTTACTATTTAATATAAAAAATAAACTAAAATAGGATTATACCTAGCTTCTCTTCTTCTTGCGACAGTAACAAACCGAGTAAGGATCTTTCGTTGCCTTTCCTATCGCTTTCCCAATCATATCATTTTTGGTCTATATGGAACTACATATTTGGTTTAATTTACTTAAATTATTTTGGGAAGGAATTTGTAGATAAAAGTAGGATAAATGAACGGGTGAATTTTCGAATTTAGCAAGTCAAATTAATTAGATTCTAGAGCGTGATGTGAACCAATAGAAAAATGTAACATAAAAAGCAATAAGAAAGACAATGAAGGATCCTTAATGCATATGAAGTCTATGGCTGTGTTTGGCATGCAATTGAAACTAGTGTATAAGAGTGTTTATGAGTGTTTTAATATTTAACGGGTGTTTGGTACGTAGGAAAACACTAGTTATTAGTGTTTATGAGAGTGTTTCTGAAAGCCTTATTTGAGCAAGGGTTTCAACCTCAAACTAGTGTTTCAGCCTTCAAAATGTCTATATTACCCTTAATTAGTTTTTGTATTTACACACTTTACCTAGTACTTAAACAACATTCTCTCACCTCACAACTACTGCAAATAGGGTATTCTTCAGACTCGTTCTCCTCGACGAAGAAGAACACAATCAACATCTTCTCCCCTTTTCTGGTTCTTGTACTGTTCGTCGAACGCATTCACCGGGTAAATGTAGAGAAAACTCCTCTTTTGTGTTGCTCGTCCAACGAATTCCTGGGTATTGTCTTGCAACTCTACAAATCATCTCTTTCTCTCTTGGGTTAGGTTTGAATTAGGGTTAATGTCTAGCAAATCTTCAAATCATCCATCTCTTTGGGGAAAAGCATTACAATCTAATCAGTACTCTTCACTAGTCTTTGCGGGGTAACGATGCTAATGCGTCGGAAAAATGTTGGATCGATTTTTCTCTTGCGGTTTTCAAATATTGTGATTCATTGCCTCCAACAATCCACTGTTCCGTGGTGATGGACAATTTGATTGAGCTTGATTGCTCAAAGGAGATTGAATTAGTGTATCAACAGACTCAAGCAATGGTATATAGAGGAAGATGGTGCCCAATTACAGAATTACCTACTTGAGACGTTGAGTATTGGAGTGAAGGGAGCTCCAACTTCATAGCCATGTATATTGGCTCAGAAGAAGAAGAATCGCCGTCTGTAAGGGCATGGTTACCAAATGTTTCGAATTTAGCAACTATCAACCCCCATAACCAAATTCAAATTGTAATTCTTCTTTGTTCACTACTACAAAAAAGTGTTTATAACCCTTAAAATATATCCCGGGCTTATAAATCATGAGGTATAAAATAGGACTTTTTAAAAAATTTAATTTGGAAACCTATAATAACACGGATGTTATAATACCCGGGTTATAAAGTTATGTAAAATTAGGCAAGATGTATGCAAATAACTCGAACATAATATATCCGGGTTATATAAAACATATATAACACGGTTACTTTGACCACCGGGTTATATATTAGGTTAAATTTGTAAATTCAGTAAAACGCCCGGAATATTTGGCTTGCTTCACTATTACTATTTTCCCACCTAAGCAATAAAATTCCCACCAATTTACACGAAAATTTTCAAACCAAAATTGAATATCGCTCCAGACGCCATAGCCTCATCAGGAAGCCCTCCTCGATCTGTCTTTGACAATCGTTTCCCGAAGCCCTCCGCTCGATCTGTCTTCAACAATCGTAACCCGAAGCCCTCCGCTCGATCAGTCATCCAGAATTGTCAACACGAACCGCTGTCTTCTCCGGCAGAAACCCTAATCGGTTGAAAGGTACTTATATTCACTAGTACAAAATTAGGCTCTCTCAGAGGTAGTTTCTCAAGGGCTAGTAAAAATCCTGGTAAACTAAAAATACTCAAAGATATTTTTAATATAATCCTTGAGAAAATATTTTATTTATATATACATCAGTAAATATTCTCCCAGGGGGTTTTATTTAACTTCCTAAGAAACAATGGTGTTTTATTTTAAATGGATTTAATATCCTTATTTGTTTTCGCTCTATCCCTCTCTGAAAAATCGACTTAACCTAATTTATGGAGAGCTAAAAGTTCTTGCACAATTTCAACTTCTCTATTAGCGGCATAGGTAATTTGCTCTTTTCCTCAATTTTCCCTCCCTTAACCTAATTTGCTGCTCCACTTTTGGATCTAGGGTTAAATTCTTTCAAGTAGCAACAAACTGTGTTGTAAGGCGCCGAACCGACTTCTCTCGACTTCTTCCCGAGAACTGGCGCTGAACCTATGTCTCAATTCCCTTTCAACTCCCCTTTGGTCTTCCTCTATCGATTTCTTCTTCATGTAGCCGCCGGTGCCGATTTTCTTCAGTTTCCGACAACCCCAAGTGATTGCCGCCGAACACTCCTCCTTTTAGGTTCGTTTTTTTTTTCTCAAAACTCCCCCAAATCCCTTTGATTTATGTTTTTTCAAGTTCAACCTGAGGTTTCATGAAGATTATGTTAGCATTTTGAAATCATATTATTAGCAAAAACCTTTCGGATGTCTGTGTAGCATTTGAAATCCTATTGTTAAAGCAACTATATGATGTTTGTGCTAGCAATTTGACATTGTGAAGTTCTTTTATTAGAAAATTTTTCTTATACCTGATGCTTTTGGAAGTATTTTGAAATCCTTATATCCTTGATTTTGGCAGCAGTAGATTCCTTCCATGCTAATTGAAATTAATATAATTCTATGCAATCTTAATTAATTCCGCAGTATTACTTTGAACAATGCATGCCTTATTCGGGCTACACACATTTTTGTTAGGGTTATACTGGTTCTCAATTGCATTAGAATTTATTTTCACTCGTTCAAAAGCATATAGCCCTCCGTAGGTGTAAGGGAGTGCATGATTCATTGATGACTAGGCAGCAAGTGCTCGCTGCTTATAGTGCTTTTCTATGGAAATTGTTCAAAAGAACCAGTTCCTTACTTTGTGATTTTGTAGGAGTATAATAACTCGGGAGAAGTTTGAAGAGCTTTGTGAAGACTTGTGGGAAAATCACTTGTGCCTTTGAAAGAGGGGCTCAAACATTCAGCAATGAAGGCTAAAGAAAGTTATGCAGTATAATTAATAGGAGGTGCTACTAGTGTCCCAAGGTTACACGCAATAATTTTTCTTTTCCTTACACGGTGAATTGGAAAAGTAGTTTAAAGGTTCTGCAAACTTGTTTGTCAGTGGTGTAAAGGTTTTTTTTTCTGTATTGCAGGCCAAGATCCAACAATATCTTGGGAGAAAAGAATTGGACAAACATATGGATGCTGATGAGGCTACTGTTCTTGGTGCAACACTACATGTTGTCAACTTAAGTGATGAGATCAAATAAAAATAAAACTAAGAATGATTGATGGTGCTACTTATAGTTATGTGATGGAGCTGCAAGGACCTGCTATTGTGAAGGATGAGGGCGCAAAACAAGTCATAGTCCCGGGAATGAAAAAGGTTCCAAGCAAGGTATATGACATGATGATCCGTGCTGAATTTGCTTGACAATTATGGTCTTAATTGAATTCTGAATTCATTTGATGTGCTTACTTTTAATGTCACATATGTTTCGATCTTTTGTTCTTAACAAAGACTTTGAAGAAAGTACTGATTGCGGTAATAAGGAGACAATCAATTCCACATTAAAAGAAGGTAGCAAGGTTGAGGTAATAGAAAAGAAGTTAAAGAAGAGGACTTTCTGAGTTCCTCTAAAGGTATGAACAAGTCTTCTGCTTGATATCGTAAAGGTTTACAATAACCAAACCCTTACCTTTGTTTGTTCCATTGGCAGCAATTTTATGTTATTTTCGCGATGATGCACTAGCTTTTCATGTTCTTTAGCTCGAGTCTCTGATTATGTCATAACATCATCATTTTTTGAAAAGTTGTGTGACAATCACTAGTTGAGCGTCTGATTGCTGGAATAAGAGAAATATGTGACATCGAAATTGAGCATCTTCTCACTGCAGTGTGCTTGCTTCGTTCAAACTTCAGTGAGCAATAGCTACTGGCATAAGTTCAGCAATTTTTTGAGGAAAATATTTCAAGTGTCACAGTTATAAATGAAAGTGATGGTCTAGTTGATTTGAAATCGAAACATCATGAGGATAAATTTTCATTGCAAAATGTTGATACTATAGATAATTCTATCTTTCCACTACTTTTTGTTGGTTCAGGTTATTGAAAAGACTACAGGACTTGGAATTTCCCCTTCAAAAGAATCTTTGATTGATGGTAAGAGCAAATTAGAGGAACTGGACAGGAAGGATAATGCGCAGGAGAACCGCAGAGCTGAAAAAAAATCTAGAAAGATACATTTATAGTACTAGAGAAAAGGTTCGTGAATGAAAACTATTTGATATAGTTTATAGTTTATCACTTTATGCTCACACTTGCCACTGTTTTTTCTCTTTGGTGAAGAGCAAAGCAATGTATTGATACATTCATAACAATAATAGTTTAGTAACACCTTGTGCTAATATTTTCATATAGTAGTTAGTTGCGAAAAGAAAGAAGGGGAAAATAAATGCAAGTTCCTCCCAACTATGATAATTTCCCTTATCTATGAAAATCTGATGTTGTTGGATTGGAATTGGATTATTATCTTCTTTAACTAGCCATTGCTTAATTGATCATGAAATGCATATCTGGTTATACTAGAAACTCCTTTATATCAACAACTTACCTGCTTAAATTTCCTTTATGATTTTAATGTCTTTTCCAGAATGAGTCATCTGAGGAGGTTAAAAAAGTTTCCACCAGCGAGGAGCACAATCCTTTACTCAAAAGCTTGAGGAGGTTGATTGTGTTTAAACTTTAATGGATATGAGATCCTTGTTCTTGCCTCTAACATGAATTTTTCTCTTTTCATGCATCCAGGTGCAGGCTGGCTATATATGGATGGAGAATATGTCAGTGCTAATGAGTTTCAGGAACGTATTGATATGTTGAAAGCTGTCAGTGAACCCATATTTTTCAGATTTGCCTTTCTTGTGAAACTCATGGCACGAAAGGTCTAATTCTTGGCATAGAACCACTCATCATATTGTTTCATCATACTAAACTCTTCTAATATCAAATTGGACAAGCTTAATGCACGCCCTACAACAGTTAAAGTTGGTAGAAACTATCTCATTGAGCTCAAAGAGGTATAGTTTCTCTCTTTCTCAACGTGCATGTATAAGAAGAGTGTCTTTTTGTCCAAGTACTAAGGAGTAAGGACAGGACATCAATATGGGGTGGTAATATTATGCGGCCTTTTGTTCTATCTGACTAATATGTTTTTTATACACAAGTATTGATGAAGCTCATACAAAGTAGAAATTACAACTGTAAAATCTCAAATGCAGCTTATCTGCTTGGCTGATCTGGTGTTTGATTATATCAACCGTTATGACTCTGTTGCAATTGCTTGGACCAGTTATTTAGTTAAACTGCTGATGTTGAAGAAGAGTACTAATTGGCATTTGACGGGTCTTGTTTTCTTCTATCTTTTCATCCAATTTCTGAATGTTATGAGATATGTTGTTGACTTAATCTGCATATATACATTAACATTTCAAGCACATATTTTAATCATGAGACATTAACATTATCTATACATGGTTTAATATGGTATCTCATAAATTGAAGCTTAAATCAAGAAGTCAATATGTATGATAGCAGAGAAATATAAAAAGTCATTTGATTCATTGTTTATAGAATTATTAAGGTTAGTTCTGTTAGGACTTTAACCACCAAATGCTCTTGAATCTAGTTACTATGTATGTCGGTACATGCGGGAGATAATTGATCATCAATGTAGTGTTGTTCTTTGGTTTTCATGAACAAATGTTTGACATGTCCATAGATATTAAATGTCCTTTTCTTCTAGTATATATTTTGCATTAGAGACTATTTTGCGAAGGGCTCCCACTTGACTGAGTTTCACGGGATGCAAGGGATTAATTTTTATTGCATAGTTTAGTGTGTTAACAAGACGATTTAAAGTCATATACCTTTCACTTTTTAATTTTCATAAACTTGGTTTTATTGTGACAATAGAAAGATTCAATGCAGTGACGATGACGAGATTGGAAACATGGTCTATTGTAGGGCTTCATGACCTCTCCGACAAAAACAGTAAAGATTTCATCATCGGGTATCTTCTAGTTGATGTGCATTGCTAGCACGATACATATTTCTTTTTAATATTGTGAACATTTAAAACTTTACTTGGTGACATTTAGTTTAAGAACGTGTCCAACTTTCCATTCGGATGTGATATTGGTGATCACAAAACGATGATGATGTTTTGACTTTATTAAGTACCTCACTTTTGATGAAGTTTGTGAATGAAATTGCTTGCTTCCGTTTTTTTGCATTTGGGACAGGTACAATTTGTGAAAGACATCAAATAAGTATAGAATTCGCACATTAATTCCGGGCTACATTTTGTACAATAGTCTCGTAATAAATTTTATACCAAATAACACGGATCTTCATTGTCAGGATCATTTGGTGGTCACATAGTCGAATAACCTGGATCCTTACCTCCGGGTTATTTGTTGGTATCAGATAACCCGCTTCCCAATATCCGGTTATTTATTATTAAAATAAACGGCTGATTTAAATTTGTCAAATAACCCGGCCCGTATCCGGTTATGTGACATTCTCAAATACCCCGGGTATAAGTTTGCCGGGCTATTTGATAGAATATATCCCGGTTGGCATCGTTGGTAGCGAAATCAAAAGAGAAAAAATAACCCGGATATTTTTTAACAAACGCCCGGGGTATAAAGTTGGTGGACCAAATATCGCCCTAACCTTTAACCCGGTGGTAGTCTGGACTATATGCTCGCAAACGCCCAGGCTATTTTCCACTTTTTGTAGTAGTGGTTCTTCAACATCTTCTTTGTCCATAGATTCAGTTAATTTAGCAACTATCAATCCCCATAACAAAATTCAAGTTGTAATTTTGTAGATATCTATCGATGAAATGTTTCAGTTTTAGTTCTTTGCAAAGTCAAAATGGAATTCAGATGGACTTGTTGCTTGTAACTGTTAGTGAACGAACACTAATGGTTGTGTGCCAAACACCCGTTAGCATTTTAAAACACTAAACCGTAGTGTTTTTAAAAAACACTAAAAAAAACACAAGTGAACACAACCACTAGTGTTTGTGTTGAGCATGCCAAACATAGCCTATGGGTTTGTTTGGGAAAAACACTAGGGGATGACAAATCACACACCATTCCATTTCATTTTCATAATTCAACACTGTAAGGATGAAATTTTGGGTTAAACTCCACCACTTATCAATCTCATAATTCACTTCAACCTCATACATCTCTTGTCCCTGAACGAACCCTATAGTTTACTTTAATCAATGAATTGGAGAATGACAATAACTATGGTGAGGATTTGTTCTTGTTCAACTCTTCACTCAACACAAAAGACCAACAACTTTATCTTTCTTTTGCTACGACCGCTCCACTTCTTTAAACAAAACAAACCACTTTTTCTTATGAGTGACAATGAGTCGGGTGGCGGGCGGATAACCTTGGTCGCCATCCGAGCCACCTTGCATTCTCAGTCTGTTCTTGTGATTCACTATTGTTGTTGCATTCTTTGTTTTTTTGGGACCTAACATATTTTTTCCTTGAAGTTTGAAATCTTCTTACTATTTTCCTATTTAGAATACTCTTGATAATATTAATGTGTTTTGTTTGGTTGAATAAAGATGTTTTTATAGGCATTTTTTTGGAATTTTGGTTCTTGGGGGACATAATTTAGTCGTATTGGACAAACAAAAGTATGTAGTATCAAACATATACAAATAAGGGGTTATATCAATTAGTTTTTTTAGCTGGAGAAGCATCATGATGTTGTTCATATGCAGTTTACTCCCTTATATTTCATTGTTCCTTTGTTGCTGGTTTGATTTGAGTTCGGATTAATAGCTATTTCGTATTTGCAGGGGTAGGTGGGTATGAGATTTTCCCACCGACCGTTTGCCGAAGCGCTCAAGCAATTTCTCTTAACAACTTTTGTTGATTCCCCTTTCCTTCGAAACTCTGAATAAAAAACAATCTATATCCTCCATCTTGTCGTCTCCTCCGTAGCCGAAGATCTCCCCACGGACAAGATTTCCCAAAACATCTTGATTTTGTTCTCCTTCTTCCTTGATTTTCCTTAGTCTTCTTGCCCAAAAAATGAAAGAGATCCTCCATATAAGCTTCTCCCATTGAATTATTACTTTGTCCACAACATTTACTTTTCTTTCTTCACCAATTTACTTTGTGGGAGATAGACCAGAAAAACTTTGAGCGAGTTGTATGGCAATTTGGTTTCAGAAGTAAGAGAAGGCTAGAATTCTTATTTGGAATTTGAGGATTTCCATAGGCGCGTGGGACACGTTCTTTCGGGTTTTTGTATTTTCTCCGCTAAAATTTTGATAGTTTAGATTTGGAACTACACTTTATTTAGGTTAATTAATGGTTCATGCTTATCACCCATATTCTTAATTTTTTGGGTTTTATTTTATTAAAAAAATTAGGCGAAAAACAATTATTTCTTTTAAAAATGCTAAGAGTTTTAGCTACTCTATAAAAAAAATGAATATGATGCAGTTTTGTACAAAAGTCTGGATAAATAATTGCTTCATACAAACGATTGATAAGAAAATGTGTCATTGGCCTTCTTAGATTGCGGTTGTTGTGGTTGAATGGAATAATTGTGAATTTGTAATCGACTCCTAAAAACCGTCCATAGTTGTTCCTCAAGAGGTCTCTTGTTCACTTTTCCAACAACCTTATATCCCAACTGTAGTCATGTGACTCTGATTTCCCATCCTTTCCCTTGGTGGTCTTCATGCTTCGGTGCATGTCTCAGGTTATTCGGTGTGTTCTTTTCGATGTTTAGTTTTCTTTCATCGTCTTGTTCCCTAACGACTAGCCCGTTTGATGTTTTCTACACGATCTCTCGAACTACCGGGACTATATGGTGTCTCAAATCCTTTCCTTATACAAAATAAAGTTAGTAGGAAAGTGTGATTTTCTGCAAAACTCTTTTATAAAGAGAAATTTTATGCAAAGAAGTAAAATAAGGGATGGTTTTACTTTTACGCAATTAACCAAAATAAAAGTTCAGAGAGCAAGAGAGAGGACAGTTGGACAAATATCCATATGACGACTTGACCATATAGAATAGAACACAGTTCTTCCAATAGCAGCCCAAATACAGGGGACAATAATTTTGAAGAGGAAAAATCTCTTATATGCATGATCAGGGGACATTTCAATCGGAGAGGATAATCTCTCAGGGCCGATAGAGTTGGACGCCGGCGTTTATAAATATCTCTGGCAAAAGCTTCCGTTGCGAGGGGAGAACTAGAGGGGGAATGTCGTTTCCGTTCTTCAAGGCAAGGCCTAAGAGCCCTCAAGAGGTATCAAAGGCGATCAAGGACAGCCTGTTAGCCCTCGATACCAAGACCACTGTTGAAGTCAAAGCCCTGGAGAAGGTTAATTTCACTTCCATCTCTCCTGTTGAATACTCGTTTCTAATCAACAACTTTTTTCGTTGCAAGTTCCATGCCAGTTTGGGGTTTCTGTAAATAGGCCCAAATTGAGCATAAAATTTTGGGAATTGTGGCCGAATTGTATTCAATTGCTTATAATGTACTTCGAATTCCATGGGAATGTTTGGGCTTCTGATAATCTTGAATCGTGCTGGACTGCAAGTCGTCTAAAAAATCGCATTGTTGTTTATTAAATTGATCACCTTTTTGACAAAAATGAGTGAATCAGTAGTCTCAAGAGTAGGTTTTAGTACTCCTGATGGGTTATGTGCATTTTTGCCTTGAGCTTTTACAGTCCATTTAAAAATGTTAGATCTTATTTTTTGGGATTATACAGGCATTGGAAGAAGTCGAGAGGAACTTCTCAACAATGAGATACTTGCTTTCTGGAGATACAGAATCTGAGCCAAACCCCGATCAGGTTTCACAGCTAGCATTTGAGCTGTGTAAAGATGACGTTTTAGCTCTCCTAGTCCATA
>BSUD01000153.1:301559-323640 GCA_033239045.1 Fagopyrum esculentum
GAAAATTGCCCGAGTGCAGTGTTAGCGGGCTATTCGAAGTGTGCATGTGTATGCCCTTGTAATGCTGTTGAGTTTGTCTATTGCAATATGACATATGTATGAGTATTTCATGTGTGAACTGGGTTTTCGAAAAGAATGAGAAGTTTGTCTATGTTCAAAGTTAAACACTGATGCTACCTCTCTGTTTTTACTTCATAGCTCGCCGGTAGTGTCCGATTACAGATTCCGATCGAGTCGAAATTGATAAAGAAACGTGTTTGGGGTTGCCAAAATTTCCATATGGGTATGAACAGAAGAAAACAGTACCAGTATGTCAAGTCATTAACCTCAATCTAGATCATTTCTTCATAAAAAATAATTCTGAAGTTGTCAGCAATAATTTCATAAAAAAGACAAGAATAAATATTGGGGAAATAATTTTATATAGGTTGAAATCAATCAATTCAATTTTAAAAAAAAAGCATAAGGTAGGTAGAAATATGCATATAATATATTCATATCGGATCGCAATCTTACCATCAAGTTCGTTGATGGGCACGAGTTACAACTGTGATATATAGTCATATTCGTATATGCATTCACATAATCCCTAAATCCTAATCCTTCTCCATTTTCGGATTCACCGGCTACCATCCTCATCTTCCCCTAAATCCCCGACCCGCCATGAATTTCTTCAATTCAATCTTCTCCGACGATCCAGAACCCTCCAATTCACCAACATCTCCTTCCAACGATCCCTCCGACACTGTATCAGAGAATCTTAATGCCGAAAACCCTAATCTTATCCCTGAGTCCCCATCGTCCACCATCAGTGAAAATTCAGATTCCGTCTGGAGCTTCGGCAGCCTGATCAAGAACATCACGACCCAATCCGAATCTGTAATCGGAAATTACCGGCGGGAATTCGAGGAATTCGGGTCAGGATTGCTGAAGGAGACCTCCTTGATCCGGGATGTCGCCAGTCGTGCAGTACAAGAGTTACCCGATTCGATTGATTCCGGTGCCGCTGTCGCTCAGGAGTCGCTGGAGACGGTGGGGCAGGCGATCGACAACTTAGGTTCGTCGGTTTGGCAAAATACAACGAAGATCCTTGCCCGTGGGAAAGAACTGCGTTTATTCGATGACGACGACGACGACGTTGGTACCGATAATAGCGGTGACGCGAACAGTAGTCGATCGAATGAAAGGAATTTGAACGTGAAGAGATACAGCTGGTTTGATACGCGGATGCGTGAGATTCAGGGCGATCCGAGAACTTACACCGAGGAGCCGCATGATTTTGAAGATTACAAGAAGTGGAACCCTGAATTCAACTTGGATGAGAAATGCGAGGAGATTGAAAATTTGATACAGGAAGAGCGGATGGTGGAGAGGATTTATCTAGAGCTGGTTCCGGTTACTGTTGATAGGAAGACCTTTTGGAGCAGGTACTTTTATAAGGTGGATAAACTTAAACAAGCAGAGGAGGCTAGGGCTAGGATTATGAAAAGAGCAATTTCCAGGGAGGAGGATGACGAAGACTTGAGCTGGGACGTGGATGATGATGATGCTTCTGATAATGTTCCCAGTGCAAATGTTTCTGTTGAATCTACTACAGAATTTAAGGATACGCAGGAAAGAAGTTTGAATCAGGAAGTTGAATGCAAGAATGTTGCTGAGATAACTGAGGTGAATGACGATGCACAAGAGGGAAGATGTAATGAAGGGAAGGTATCAGGCGAGAAGAATGACAGTTATGATTCCAGCAAAGATAGTGATTTGTCAATCATTTCGACACAACCGTCTTTGCCAGGAGAGGAAGAACTTGAATGGGATGAGCTTGGAGATCTAGGAAGTGATGGTGGAAATAAGATCACTGCAAGTAGTAATTCGAAATTGTCTGATTTACGCAGCCGTTTGACTGGTGCAGATGAAGAAGAAGATCTGAGCTGGGATATTGAAGACGAAGAAGAACCTATGGAGTCATGAATTTAGATGTCAATTCTTAGTGGCAACATATGAAAGTAAGCAAATGTTGAATCAAATTGCTGAAAAATGAAGATGAAGAGAGTTCCGGTTTTTCAAATCCGAAACTTACAACGAATTGTTGTGCTTCCTTGTTCATAGAATTGGCAGAACTCGTAATCCCCTTGAGTCTATTGTTGTGCTTCTTTGTGCAGTGTAAATGCAAAATAATTGAAATCTTTGGCTCTGAATCAGTCTTGACCATTAATGCAGATTCAAAGAGTATTACTTATGACTCTGCTTGCTAGAGGTGATTTCAACCGTAGGGTGACCTTATTTGGAATTTTCTATTTTCATTTGGGTGTCAATTATCAATCCTCAGACTAGCTCGATGGATTGACATTGACGATTATACATGTGTTCTGTTTACAATTTGAAGATTTGCGTAGGATAATACATCTCACCCGTTTGATAAATGAAGTATGATTCGCATAACATTCAGTTGATTAGAGACAATTATCGAAGGTGAAAGAAACAAAATAGGATTTGTGGATGATTCAATGAGTATTATTTATGACTCGTTATTTGCTTACGCGATTCAGATGTCCTACGTCCCTGGGTTTCTCAAGAGATCCAATTCACTACGTCTCAAGAACAAAGAAAACAACAAGAAACTAAGAACAAGTGTAAAAACGTTTGACGGTAAACAAGAACATAAACGTAAGAGTAAAAACAGGTAGACGAAAGCACAGAATCACACGAGTCTAGAGTACTCAGTGCAACACATGTAATCTACAATCATCAATATCATATTTGACAGTCATGGACGCAGAGGACTTACACAGATCCCATTCGAGCCCATTAGTTGTAACACGACTGCATGGAATCCCGATTGGTACAAGACCACAGTGTAGACCAACAATGGTTGGATCAATATGAATCTCATGGCGATGGATTCTGGGGAGAAGATGAATAGGCAATCTCCGGATATTAGAACTATCCGCCTGGTATTGAACTGATATAACAACACATTCATATTCTCGGCCTCATGGTCAAACCGACCGCCAAGTCCACCGCTAACAAGAATACACAGATGCATTTACACACGCAAAAAATTGCTCAGCCTACTGCAACAATTTTTTTTTTGGTTCCATATTTGGATACAGACTTACATCGGTTTGGTTTTGCTCTTGTGCAGAATACCGTATATACGAGATGAAGAAGGTTCAGCTGAAACTGTTATTACTAGAGCAAGTCGATCAGCAACCATGTATTTGGATATTGATCTAAAAGATGAATTTAAATGAGTTTAACATACCAAGCTAGCGTAGAATTGGACAACTTCGAGGCTAACAGAGTCCGTATATCCTATGATCACATCTGATTTGTACCTGTACAAATCCAAGAGAGTGCAGTCAGATAATTTATTTGATCACGTGATGAAGAATGTAGGTGATACACAACAATAAAAGATTATAATATTTTATTGTGATTATAAGTCGGTATCGATAATAATCTTTTATTATAAGTTGATATCATTTTAACATATAGATTTTTATAAATATGATTATGTCTCTATTTACAACTTATACCTTTACAAGTTGGTCTCAATATTAATATTAATTTTATTATAAATTAAGATCATTTAGATAAATAAATGTTCATAATAATATATTATTATAAGTTGATCTCACTTTAAGATATAATTTTTATAAATATGATTATAAGTTGATATCGATAATAATGTTTTATCATAAGGTGATCTCATTTTACAAATGTTCATAATAATCTTTTACTATTGTAATACCTGCACCTTGTGCGGGTTTTGAAAATTAAGGGTTAAATTTATTATCATGTTAGTATATATATATAAAGAATTGATAAGTAATTATTTGTCAAAAGTAAGCCATTTTCCAGGAAAAAATGAAAACACTCTCCCCTGTTAACAATCAACGCGCTAGACGCGCCCCCTTTCCCGATCTAGATGAAAGTATACGAGCGAAATCCCTAAATTACCTCTTCTTCCGACAAGTCTCTCTTCGTCTCCAAATCCAAAGCAAACACGACGATCATCCTCCTCAAAGTAGGAAGTAAGATGATCGAAGCTTTGACAGGGTCTTGCTGGCCCCTCTCTCCCTCGACAACCCAGAAAAGCAAAATAATCGTAAAAGCGGCTCGAGGCGAGAAGAAATCCATGAAGAAATCAGAAGAGGGGTTTGGCTTCTAAATCGGGTGAGACAAGGCTGGAAAAGAAGAAGAAAGGAAAGGGATAAAGGTGTGCTGACCTGGGGAAGATCTTGGTTTCAGAAGAGTTGTCCGATTCTTGTTGCAAGGATGCGAAGGTTTCCAAATCGAGTTGATACTGTATGGCGTAAAAGATCTCCTTGTCGGGATCTTAGCACTGAACTTCTCGAGTTTGCACACCACACAATGAACCCTAAAACCCGAACTAAATCTCATGAACTTGATTTGGCTGGAACTTGTGATGACGAAACGACTCTGGCTCCGACAAGCCCTGGGAAAATGAAGAACTCTGGGATGCCCAATGCTACACAGTCAGAAAATCTCCTGAACTCCGGCGGTAACAGGTGCGCCTTATCCCTCTCTTTGTCTCTCTTTTTTGTCCGGCGGATTGCTTCCCTGTTTGTCTTGATTTTCCCTGCTGTTGTGTTCTGGATTGAAATTGAACTTGATTCTAGGCATAAAGCCCTGCTAGAAGAATATCTTCATTCTAATCTGAACAAATCTCAAGTTTTCTGGATTGAAAGTGGCGTTTGCTTAAGCAAACGCTGCTATAAAATGAACCCTGCTCCCACACCCAAAACTCAAACAAAACACATATACATTGCTAAGGTAATTTCTGATTTAAGTATGAACGAAAAAATCAAATCATTCAAAGAGAAAGTATGTGAGATCCCTAAGAATCTGTATCAAGAGAAACTAGAGGAGATCAGCCCTGCTGAGAAAGATGACCCAGCTGAAGCCAAGAATGAGAACCCTGCTGCAGCTAATTTAGGAGAAGGTAATGCAGAGAACAAGTCAAGGAAGTCCAAATCTAAGAAGGGCAAGGAAATCCTGGAAGATGAGGTAAACCTCGATGAATACCTTAAACTGCTGTCCAAAGTGAAATCTGATTTTACTAAAATCAGAGAGTCCTCACTGATGGGCAGAATCTTTGGCAACCCAATTGAATTTAGCAAAGTAAGAACTAAACTACTGTCTGAATGGAGAAATATTAAGGGTGAAGTCCAACTCATCCCGAAACTCAATCATTGGTTTGAAATCAATTTCTCTAACCCCTATGATAAAACCATGATTTGGGAGAAGAGACCTTTCCACATTTTTGGTCACATTCTCATTCTCCGTCCCTGGAAGCCTAACTTTAATGTGTTCACTGAGAATGTTTCGGCTGTTGATGTGTGGGTTAGGATCCCTATGATCCCTCCTGAGTATATCAATAAGGAAGCCATTAGAACCATCATCGAGGCAAATAAGATTGGAAAATTCATTCGCCTTGACCCCTTCTCTGAAAAGGGCATGGGAGTGAATTATGCTCGTATTTGCATCAACTATGATCTTGAGCTGAATTTCCAGAAAGAGAAGGAAGTTCCCATTCCGGATGAAGATGGAGTGACTAAGATGTTTAAAATCTAGTTTGAAGACTTCTCCAAAGGATGCGGTTTCTGTGCTAAGAAGGACCATGGATTTGAGCAATGTCCCATGAGAATGATAAGTGCTAAGAAAACAAGCTATTCTTTCAGGAATGGAAAAAAATGGGAATCTGGTGCAAACAAAAAGGGGAAAGAAGATGAGAAAGATGCTGACTGGACGCCTGTGATGAACCACAAGAAGAAAAAAAGAACTCCAGTGTTTGTAAGTGGAGTCAAGCCCTACCTCTCTGGGTCCACTGGTATCACAGTTGCCTTCAATGATATCTCTTCCCAGAGTTCGAAAAGTAGCTCTTTGGGCCCTTATGAAAGCAAGGAGCCAAAGGCTAATCCAAGCTCCAATGATGAAATTACTGAGGGGCAACCCCCTAAGGATGACAGCAATGAGATCTTTGGCAACGTCCTAGTGCAACCCACCTTCCTGGAGCAAGAAAAGGACATTCCCCAGCCTGAGGATGAGTTGTTCGCTATGAATATGATCAATGATCATGATACTGGAATGAATATGAGTGTAACTGAAAATGGCGTTGTCTTGGCCAACCTGCTGCATAAAGCCCCAGCACCGATTGATGAAGAAATGTTGATCTCTAAAGGCTCCTTCCACTCCTTCCACACCAACAACACAATGCATAGGCAACTGGAGGAGCTGGAGGTCAAAACTGTGGGGTCTAAGTCTACTTCAAGCAAGAGGAAGGTGAAGGAAGGCACTAGTGACACTGCCACCTCAACTCTGAAGGGGGCGAAGAAAGCCAGAACCTGAATTCCCTAACATAATTTAGAATGATAAATAAATGCTATCTTTTGAATAGGGTATGTGAGCCTCCCTTGAAAAAATTGGCCTTACTGTTTATGTTTAGAATAAAGTTGCGTGTGAATAGGCTTCTATGCCTTGAACTTTCTTCCGGAAAGTCTATCCCTGTTGAAACCCTTTATGTGCCCCCTTGGAATAGATGTGATACCTGTTTCTATTCCTGTACTCATGTTGTTTTTCTCTGTATGATTGTCTACTGGTTTATGAACTAGCTGTATCGACTCTCCTTGTCTTTTTTCTGTTGGATTGTTTGCTGCTGCTGCGCCTTTTCTTTGCTGTGCAGGCCCTCGTCGAACAAACTCCACTGGAGTCTTTTGATGATGCGAAGCCTCTACCCTAGTGAACGACCACACCTCTGGAACGCAATGACCCTATATACCACAGCTCTTTCACTGCGGGATTTCAAGCAACTTAACGTGAATGATGAACTCGGAGAAGAATACGAAAACTATAGAAAATTTGTATTATGTTATGCTCTATACCCCAGAAGTTGTAAGGATTCGGAGAACTCTATAATTCTTGAAACTGGTGTAAATTTTATGGACTCCTGGTGTCTTTTATGCTTGGAATTTGTTTGCCAAATCTATTCATGCCCTTTAATAGGAAGAAACCGGAACGAGGATAGCCCCTGCATACAACGTAAACCCAAAAGGATGGACCGAAAATGTAATGTCATGGGAATTGTTTTCATAACTGACGAACCGAAATTTACACACCAAAGACGCGTTTTTAATAAAATGACTATTTTCTCTAAATTTACTAAACGAAAGGGGAAGATAAGCACACCCCCAACCTGCAGGAGGAACAAAAGTACGAAACAGGTGCATTACAGTCCAAAAACGAAAATAATAATTGATCAGCTCGGAAGGAACCATGGGCTTTCCACCCAAAATCCTAAACGGTGTTAATGAAAGTTGCTTTTTGGAATTGCAGAGGTATGAGAAAGAAGAATTTTTGGACCGACCTCAATATAACCTGCAAGAATGACAAAATTCAGATGATCATGTTGGCAGAATTAAAAACGAGTATGGAACCCGACGAAAAATGTTGGAGAGGTGCAGGATTCGATAACATCTGTTTTGTCCCGGCTGACGGACTTTCAGGAGGTCTATGCCTCTTATGGAAAAGCTATCAAATGACTAACGAGAAAATTGAGATTATCACAAAGGAAAAAAGATTTATAACAATTAATCACAAGAATCTCACTTCAAAATGTAGCATAAACATTACGTTTCTCTATGCACCCCCATCTGAGCATCAAAAAGGAGAATTCTGGTCAAGAATGAAAGATCATATTAATGCAAGCAACTTTCCCTCCCTGATGATGGGTGATTTCAATGATCTGCTGCAACTTTCTGATAAGAAAGGAGGAGCGGACATCAATCTTAACAAAACGAGGAGACTCCATGAATTTACCCAACAATGTAATTTGATTGATCTAACTACAAAAGGAAATGACTTTACTTGGAGGAAACGCAGAGACGGTGATAATAATACCTTTGAAAAACTCGACAGGGCATTAGCACAACAAGAAGTTATTCAAGCATACCCGAATATTTTTACTTGGAACCATGCATTTACCACCTCCGACCACTGCAGGATCTCAGTCAATCTACAGAACACCAACCAACTAACTAGGAATAAACCGTTTAGGTTTGAATTAATGTGGACACAAAGGAAAGAGTGTGAGAATCTCATTAAACAAACATGGAGAACCCAATTCTATGGATCACGTATGTTCAATGTTGTCAAGAAATTGAACCTTCTTAAGAATAAACTTAAATCATGGAGCAAAGTCCACTTTGGAAATATCAATAGACAAGTTAGTGAGGTTGAGAACATAATCGAGAAGCTGCAAGGAGAAATTATTTCTTCTTACTCCATACATAAAGAAAATAAGCTAAATAGATTATATAGAAAAAGAGAATGTCTTATTGATTACCAACATAAATACTGGACTCAACGGGCTAAATCCAATTACCTCAGTCTTGGGGATAGCAACAGGGAGAAGAAACCATAAAAATATAGCAGCCATTGTCAATAATGATGGGAGGGTGCTGGCTTCGGAAGTTGAAACTGAGGAAGACTTCTGCACAAATTATGAAGCTAGATTCAAGGCCTCACACATTGAAACAAGGGAACTTCATAAACAACTAGAAATCATGCAGAAAGAAATCACAGAAGAGGACAACTTGATGTTAACTAGGCCATTCACAAATGAAGATATCAAAAATGCAACCTTTGAGATCGGGGGTGATAAATCCCCGGGACCAGATGGCTTCCCAGCTGGTTTCTTTCACAAATACTGGCATATCGTAGGCCCCTCAGTTATTTGCGCAGTAAAAAGCTTCTATAGATCCGGAAAAATTCTCAAACAAATTAATCAGACTTTCATTGCATTAATCCCGAAAATTGATAACCCATCGTCAACGACTCACTATAGGCCTATCAGCCTTTGCTCAACAGTTTACAAGGTTATTGCAAAAATCTTAACGAATAGATTAAAGAATCTCCTCCCAAAACTAATCCACCCCTTACAAGGAGCCTTTACCCTAAATAGATCAATCCATGATAACATTCTGATAGCACATGAAATATTCCATGGTTTTAAAACAAAGAAAGGTAAAGAAGGCTATGTTGCAATTAAGCTTGACATGGAAAAAGCGTATGACAGGGTTGAATGGCCTTGCATCCTTGCTATTCCTGAAAAGCTTGAATTTGCGGGAAAATTTATTGGATGGATTAACGAGTGCATCTCTATAGCCTCCTACTCCATCCTAATCAATGACAACCCGACTAAGATCATCCATCCTACTAGAGGGTTGAGACAAGGGGACCCCCTTTCCCCACTCCTTTTTAACCTTGTTGCAGAAGTTCTGGCTAGAAATCTTCAAAAATTAAGCAATGAAAATAATAAAAGTATTGGATTCCCAATTACTAGAACTGGAACTATCATTCCCTTCTTGGCATTCGCCGATGACATCATTATCTTTGCAAAAGGAACTAACCCAGCCTGTAACAAAGTTCTAGAGGCTTTATCCAACTATTGCCAAGTCTCAGGTAAAAAAGTAAACTATCATAAATCGGCTTTCCAAGTCTCAAGAAACTTAGACAACCAAACAAAGAGAATGATACAGCAAAATATAGGCATATCGCCAAGTACAAACTTAGAAAAGTACCTTGGCTGCCCGATAATTAACGGTAGAGTGAATAAATCTGTCTTCAAAGATGTTATTGAGAACGCTAGGAAGCAACTTACTAAATGGAAAGCTTCTTCCCTTTCTCAGGAAGGACGTGTAGTCCTCATCAAGGCCAATCTTAATGCTAAACCTTACTATCTAATGCAAAGTTTCATGCTCCCATCTTCCATACATACAGAACTAGACCAAATTAGTAGACAATTCTATCGGAATAAAGGCCCAAATTATCACCCACTCATTAGCTGGGACAAGATCTGCAAGCCGAAGGAAAAAGGAGGAGCTGGAATCAGGAAAGATGAGGATATGAATAAAGCTTTACAAATGAAACTATTATGGAAAATTATGGCAGAACCGGATAATATCTGGGTCAAGGTTGTTGAGGAAAAATACTTAAAAGGAAACCGGCTTTGGGACTACAAAATTGGTAAAAATACGTCTTGGCAATGGAAGAGACTAATGAACTTAAGACAAGATTTTGACCAAGGAATTAGATGGAATGTTGGGGATGGGAAAACTATCAGAGTTTGGAAGGATCGATGGATTGACGACTGCCCCCTAGAACAATATGCAATCGACAAGGAACTAATCTCTAATAATGACGAAACTGTTTGTTCCCTCATCACAAACAAGAAATGGGACCAAGAGAAGCTAAAACTTCTAGAAAGCCAACTCATCACCCCTAACATGATCAATCGGATTAAAAACCATCCAATCCCGAGTTGTGATATTCGGGATAGACTCTACTGGGCTCCGAGTGCAGATGGCTGGTTCCATACAAAAGATGCCCTCACTCTTCTTCATAAGAATATCTGCTCCCCCCAAGTTAACAACTCATGGATCTGGAATATCGATATCATGCCAAAAATAAAAAACTTCATTTGGAAATTGTCTATAAATGGACTCCCAACGAAAGAAAACCTGGAAAAACAAAAAGTACCAGTTCCAATGAGCTGTGTACTTTGTCAGCACCCTTTCGAGAGTGCTTGCCATATCTTCCTCAAATGTCCATTCACTTTGGACAACATTACCGACCTTAAAACTCGAGAATGCATACAAAATTTGGACACGAAAAATAAAGATCTAAGGGAGGTAATCTCCATTATTAGATCTAACCTTGACGACTCAGCTATTATCTCTCTGTTTGTCACCTGGTGGAATATTTGGTTTGTGAGAAACAAGAACATCTTTAACAACAGCAAAATAACAAATGTCTCACACATCGTTCAATCCCAGATTAGGGATTGGAAAAGTGAGAAGAAGAAGGAAAATGTTACAAAAGTAGCCAAAAACGATAGAAAACAAAAGAAAATTAAGTGGCTGCCCCCTAAACTTGGTACAATTAAACTTAACTTTGACGGGTCAAAAAGACCTAATGGTCAGAGCTCATTTGGATACATTCTAAGAGACCATAATGCCTCAGTAGTCGGCTTTGAATTCGGTCAGTGTGGCCACATTTCTGTCCCCCAGACTGAAGCTTACGCTTTGAAAATGGGTCTTATCAAAGCAAAACAACTGGGAATTAGAAACATTGAAATTGAAGGAGATAACCTCATGATTATTAACTCAGTCAAAACCATTTGGAAACCACCATGGGAAATGGATATTTGTATTACAGACATTTCTCTCCTAATCGCAGATTTTCATCAAGTTCAAATCAACCACATCTACAGAGAGATTAACGGTGCGGCCGACAAGCTGGCTAACCTCGGCCATGACAATCCTGCTTCTGTCGCTTCTCGTCAAGATATCTCCGCTTGGTGCCCCTGTATTCCGGAATCCATTGATGCTATCATCCGCAAGGATGCCTTAGGCTGGTCAACCAATCGGTGTTGACTTGCCTAAACTACTTACCTTATTACTCACAAAAAAAAAAGTAATTATTTGTCCCTTTTGATGATAAATTGGTCAAAACTTTAGATAAAAAAGTGGAGGTATAACTTTGATTAACAAATATAAAAATTTAAATATTTAACAAAAATTTAGGAATCACTATTTAAAATAATTTTTTGGGCTTCGAGAGACGTAACGATGACACGTGGTAATATTTAATGATTTGGCCCTTTATACTAGTTTTAAACCTATTTTCTTTTTAGTTATTCAGGTTAATTTAGGCCATAGTAAAGAGGGTTCTAATATGATGTTCTCTAGCCATATAACACGCTATACGAGTTGTCATTTGGTGTAGTACATTTTACCTTTGAATTTGATAAAACATTGAACGCTATACATTTTCCCTTTTCTTCTTTGTGAAGAGTGAGTGAGTGGATAGTCTTTGTTTATAGCTTGGATTGTTTCTTTGTGTCAATTGTCGATTATTCGAGTTGGTGCTCTTAATTGTTCACAAGTTCCCTTTTTGTGCTTCTTAGGCTTAGTTCTTTTGTTGTGTGAGATTGAAGTGGAAGGGTTTCTTGATCATTCTTAGTTGTGCCTTGATCGTGAAACGATCAAGGTTGTTCTAAGTTGTTTCAAGGGGTTCAACCTCGATTTATCGAGCTACCGATCCGTATCACCACCGTCCATCCATTCGGATTTACACCCGTCGCCGCTCATCCCCATCTAGATTTTGTTCGTTTTCTTTGGTGTTGACGATCGGAAAAAACTACATATATCCCCATATCAACGTCCTTGAGGGACGTTACAATTGAGACGTCCATGACAAGACATCAAAACTCAAATTAGAGGAAACGCAGATTAAACACAAGTGATCGAAGGCTTTCCGAGTTCTTTGTCATCATAACTCAAACTAGAGGAAACAATAATTAAACACAAGTTAAGTGATCAAAGGCTTCCGGAGTTCTTTATGGAAAGGATGATTACCTACACCCTATATCACACACCAACCTTATTCATGGAAGATCTTGAAGATTTAAGGTAAAGTTTATCCGAGGAATCTTGTTTGTTTATTTTAGCCTTGTTTTATTTATGGGTTCATCTTAGTTATATTAGGACATCACCTTATCAATTAGAGGCTATATAACTTGATTTACCTTACTCTTAGGGTTGTCGATTGCTTACAACAAAAATCCATATCTACCTACAATGAGGTGAAGTGATGGTCAAACTAAGAAAGTGACGAGAGGATGTCCATAGTAGGTTGGCAACAAGGAAGAGAGAAACTACAAGATTTCTAGGAGTTTGTTTAGGAGGGCTAGAGACCCCGGTTGTACCGAGTTATGTTATCTTGATTGAAAGGAGTGTAAAACTTGTATTTTACATTGTTATTACATATGCTGCACATGGACGTCCGAAACAAATGTCCCTTACATTATACTAACACACATTATCCAACAATTGATATTATAGCCTCGATATTCTAAGGGCCCGTTTGTTTTAAACTCCGGAAAATGGAAACGGAATAAAAACGAATCTAGTCTATACGGATATCATATGTTCATGAATATTTTTGGAATCATTCTTTGTGGTTTGAAGTAATTGGTGTATATTTTGATTACTCTTGATACCCTGTAGGGTAACAAAATTGGAGAATCAATGCAATTGGAGAATCAATGCATTTTGGATGAAATGACAAATGGACTAGATTCATTTCCATTCCGTTTCCGTTTTTGGAGTTACTACCAAACGGGGGCTAAATTGTGTTATTTACATAATAATTCTCAAGATTTTTGAAATACCATGTCATTATAATGCAGCAGACTATCAGAATTGATGATTTGTCAAATGGCATAAACGATAGGTTTACAATGACCACAAAAGGAGATTATTAAGAACGTCCTTGATCAATATAATGCCTTATGCAGCATAAGTTGCTTTTATTGAAGAAATAGGTAACACGCAAGAAAGCCTGATCGAGTACAAATTAGGAAAGAAGTAAAACTAAGCTAGCCTTCTCAGTTTCTCACTCAGCACGTCTCACCCAAGAACGCCAGTCAGTACATGTTCCCACTACGTACTTATGGGATAGTGAATTCTGCAAAACAACATAGATTAACGTTATTTAAGTAATACATCTTGATTATGCACATTAATTGAGAATTTGAGACAGTAAGTTTCACTTACTTCCACACTTGGAATTAGCATGTCTAGCTTTAGGGCTGAAGTTGCAGCGCTTTGGGATGGAGATAGCAATTTTGGGGTCGATACGGAATTGCTGAGCAAGCTGGGAGGTGACTATAGCGCAAAGGCAAGCCGGAGGTAGCGCGCTCACCCTATCGCAGCAGCCTCTCGGAACAGGAACGGTGGGATTCGAAATGGCACCTAAGCAAGGGCTGAGGCTGGTTCCTGCCACGTTCAACGGTGTCTGCCCGCATGGCGCTGCTGCTGTTGCTGCTACCACCAACAAGGCGATGGTTGCGATTGAAATCCATGAGGTTGCTGCCATCTTGATTGAATGTAATTGTATGTGTGTAGGTTGTGAGAAATGATGGTGCATTTATAGGTCCTTATGGTCCGACACTTAGCTTGAAATACGTAGCAAAGCATGTGTGGAACATGAATGCACATGCTCATTATTTGGGGTCACTGGCAATTAAGCAGGTCTTCAGGGATTTTTAGGGTTTTTAATTACGTCTTAGCTAGATCTGATTAAGAACAAACGTACGTGTTAGCTAGATCTAGTAAGCTCGTATATGCACTGCTGTAGTACTGTTTTTGCGTCGTGCATGGAAGATCGAGATACTGCGAGGAAAGCCCCAGAAGAGCCATACACTTCTTTCAAATAATTTATCACGTACAAGTACCATGATTCTAATTTCCCTTCATCTCATTAACTTTAAAAAGTATAAATTAATGTTAATTCTCATAAATCACCATTTATAAAATATATAGAGGCTTCTGATTTAATAGATTATAAATTATAAGTTGATCCTATTTTCCATAATTATTGGACACAATTCAAACCACATATAAACTTTAGGAATATTATCGAAAATAAGAAAAAATCAAAGGGACATTGAACAAAATTTTCCGCAAAAAACAACTCATGCATATAAAATTTTATGGTCATACATAATTAGTCAATTCCATGTTTAAAGGTCAGGTTGATCTTGATGATTCAAATTATATTTCTATGCCTATAATTGTTTGATTGAAAATAGAAATCGTTTTTCATTCGCTTAGATAGCTCATCTTGTATGTCTTACACTCTTACACAACCTTGACCATTTCTTAGTCATACTAAAACTGAAAGTAAGAAAAGTGTGACAATAGTATGTTTCTTGGGGGTCCCTATCCATAGTAGAATCCCCAAGTTATACTTGGATTTTACTTTGTACGAGAACGTAGATGGATGAGTCAATTATCTAGATTCTAAGAAATATATGTCTATATCGGTCAATTGGTTAACAAAAATTTACAAGAGCATTTGTAGGGTGTATATAAGAAAACAAATTTGTTATAGATTACAATATTAGATAGTTAAGCACATATATATTTGAAAACGTTTTATAAACTTTGTTCAAGTATACACAAACAGAAGACAAAAAAAGATTACCGCACTTTGAGGAACCGTTTAGACAAAGCATCCCGGAAAATTTAGAATGCACAAAATATAACTCAAATTTTATTTGTGGTTGTACCTTCATCTCAATCTGCTTGATTTCCTTAATCATTCTAGGGTAGCTACAATATAGCCTACAATGTGTTGATCAATGCTATTTTGTAAAAGAATCTACAATGTGTTGATCAATGCTATTTTGTAAAAGAATCGCTCCATACATATATAATTGCTCATAAAGTTTTTGGAATCATTCATTGTGGTTTGAAGTAAATGGAGTAAAATTTGTTTGATTACTTTTGATACCCTATAGAGTAACAAAACGGGGGAAACAAATGCATTCTAGATTCATTTTCATTCCGTTTTCGTTTCCGGAGTTGCAACCAAACGGGAGCTTAAGGGTTTAAACATGTTGGATGTTGAGCGTGGAGATGAAATTATGGGATATTTCTAAGCTTCCTCCCCTAAGATTATTGAGATGAAAGGAGTTTATACGGATTTGTTTCCATTATTACCCTCTACACTCATCCTTTACTCTACCTCCTTTACATCTACCTCAATACCCTCTTCTGGATTTTTACTCCATCTCTAATTTACCGAAACTTCTTAAATCAAGTCATCTCCACTAATTCCCGTCTACACGATTCTCTTCAATCATCTACGATAATCTCACATTACCAAACAAAACCAATGTGATCCGAGAGTTACAAAACGGTGGATCATATGATCATATTGCTCCTAATGTTGTTAAGAAAGTGTGCAAGTATAGCAGGAGAATATAGGGAAGTCCAAAGGGCATGGGATGCAAAGCTCAAGCAATTCCAATAATGACCTAAAATATCTTGTAAAGGTAGATCAAATGGTCATATTGCTCCTTCGCTTGTACTTCATACAGCAGAGCAATACAATCAAATCCTTTTACTGATAGATTTATATCTTATGATGCATTATAAAGAAACCATTTTCAGTTGGACATCAATATGTCCCAACTCCTACCTCAAAGCAGATGAGGTTTGGTAACCATTATGCTGAATCTGCCCAGCAGTATCAATAACCTGCTCAAGATCTAGAAAGCAAGGTCCCTGTCTGTGCAAGCATTACAAACACAACGAACAAGGAAAAGCAGCTCTCTACGCAGGCATTATCCTGTTCAGGTTCGAAGGGACTTTCTCAGCATGTTCCTCACCAGCCATTAACGTATGGCTCGTATCTCAACCAAGATTCTAAATGCAATTATTCACTTTTTTTTCATGATAAAACAGAGCTTACTCTCATGCAGTCTGCAGCACGGCGTGCTCGTGATTGAGGAAGCAGGGTTCCTGTGTAAGCATGCAAACACAAAGAAAAAGGAAAAGCACGCTCCCTACGCAGGCATTATCCTGTTCAGGTTCGAAGGGACTTTCTCAGCCTATTCCTCCACAGCCATTATCGTATGGTTGTGGAAGAGCAGACACCCCCGGTGCGTTTCTCAAGTCATTTTCCAGCGAATATATTAAAAACATGTACTAACTTGCATAAATTGGTTTCATAATGCTACCACACTTTCAATTAAGATTCTGAATGCAATTGTTCACATTTTTCATTATTCACCATAAAACAGAACTTACTCTCATGCAGTCTGCAACACGGCGTGCACACATATACTTGGGAAAGCTGAGCATGCGATGATAACAACCTATCCCAATCTGCATACATACAAACGAAAAACTTAATCAGTCTAGTTCGACTCTTTAGGAAATTTCGTATTTACAGCAATTAGTGTGATGATTACTTACCTTTTTACCTCTCCAACGACTTTACATAGCTCAGAGGCAAGTAGATCTCTCCTCCAGCTTCCCCGTGTTGCTCTCCGCTCACAGTTTTCTTAGCAGCAAGAAACTGGGCACTCATAGCTTCCATGCCGTGCTTCACGGCCTCTTCAGCATCACCATAGCCGTGCTCCTCAGCATATTTCCTTACGTCTTCTGTTATTTTCATAGAGCAGAACTTGGGGCCACACATGGAACAAAAATGTGCTACCTTGGCACCGTCTGCCGGCAGAGTTTCGTCATGGAAAGACATAGCAGTCATAGGATCCAAGGACAAAGCAAACTGGTCCATCCACCTAAACTCAAATCGTGCCTTGCTTAGTGCATCATCCCAGGCTTGAGCATGTGGGTGAGACTTGGCAAGATCAGCAGCATGTGCAGCTATCTTGTATGCTATAACTCCGGCCTTCACATCATCTCTATTGGGCAACCCAAGGTGCTCTTTTGGAGTAACATAGCAAAGGAGGGCAGTGCCAAGGGCCCCAATGTTTGCAGCACCAATTGCCGAGGTGATATGGTCATATCCAGGGGCAATATCTGTTGTCAAGGGGCCAAGAGTGTAGAATGGTGCTTCATTGCACCACTCAAGCTGCTTTTGCATATTTTCGGGGATCTTGTGCAACGGAATATGTCCAGGCCCTTCATTCATAACCTGATAGTGCCAGAAAACCATGTCATATCACGGTCAAAAGGAAAACCAATTATATTATTGTAAGAGTTAACCACAAAAAACAGCTATGATTATTATGGTCCAATTTAGCAGTAAAATAGTTACAGAACAATGTAGAACTAAATGACCTGCACATCCTTTTCCCAGGCCCTTCTTGTCAGTTCTCCTTGAGTTAAGAGCTCGGCAAATTGAGCAGTGTCATTGGCATCATAAATCGATCCCGGCCGTAGTCCATCGCCTATTGATAGTGCAATATCATACTGATTACAGATGTCAAGAATATCATCCCAGTGTTCATAAGCAAAATTCTCCTTGTGGTAAGCTAAACACCACTTAGCATGGATGGATCCTCCACGTGAAACAATGCCGGTCATGCGTTTAGCTGTTAAAGGGACGTATCGAAGCAGAACCCCTGCATGTATTGTGAAATAATCAACACCTTGCTCAGCTTGTTCAATCAAGGTGTCTCGGAAAACATCCCAGCTGAGATCCTCTGCGATTCCATTCACCTTCTCCAGGGCTTGATAAATGGGGACGGTGCCAACAGGTACCGCAGAATTGCGGAGGATCCACTCACGAGTCTCGTGAATATGACGACCCGTGGAGAGGTCCATGATCGTGTCCGCACCCCACATTGTTGCCCATTGAAGCTTATGAACCTCCTCCTCAATGGAGCTCACAACAGCAGAATTACCGATGTTAGCATTGACTTTAACCAGAAAGTTTCTTCCAACAATCATAGGTTCCAACTCCAAGTGTCTTTTGTTGGAAGGAATGATTGCACGCCCACGTGCCACCTCTGACCTTACAAACTCTGGATCAAGCTTTTCACGAGCAGCACAGTATAGCATTTCCTCAGTGATCATTCCTTGTTTAGCATAGTACATCTGGGTGTACCTAGGTAAACCCAACTTCTCCCTCCTAGCAACCCACTGTGTGCGCAATTTTGGAAGTCCTTTATCAAACAATAATCAAAAGACGAAATCAATCTCAGATAAATGTTGTTTCGAACTCTCAGAAAGGCAAGGAGTAGCAACAGCTTTGTGACTACCCTCCATGTTTTCATTAAGTGCTTACCAATACGAGGACTAATGTTTTGCGGGCCACTTGTGTCATAGGTGTCAAAATGGGGTTCATCGCCAGCCAAGTGGATCCTCCTAAATGGAACTTTTAGCACATAGCCCGATTCCTCGTGAACAATTTCACTAAAAATCAGATGCAAAAATTCAGATGTTAGGTAAAGCTGCATATGTGATGATTTAATGACTATAAAAACATGATTAAGACAAAGTAGGCAAAGCATGACGCACTTGTATTCTTTTGTGCTCTTTGGGAAGCATTGTTCAAATGATGGAAGCGGAAGAAAATCAGGGGCAGAAGGGTTGATGGTATGCTTTATTTTGACCTTGTCTGAACCGGTGCTTGGTGGATCAAAAGTCAATGTGGCTTGAGGTCTTGAGCTGAAAGCACTGGGGTAGAACACTTGGCCTCTTGGGCTAGCTACAAAACCAAGCATGTCAACTCTAGGCAAGAAATTGGTACTTAGAGGTTTCGGTGAAGCAGGAATATTGCCATTTCTGCACGTAGCAGTGATCAAAGTAGCTTGCATGGACGCCATTCCTGAAATAATATGTAAAAACACCGTCTTACTTCATGTTTTAAAGTGTCTATCCTTAAGCACATGCAGCTAACACAATAAATTTCAACATGACAGTGGAAATCATAAGAGAAATTAACTGCAGTTAGCATTGGCCAATAAGATAATAAGAATAGATGCAATTAGTGAAACACCAAAACAATAAAATAAAAGATCAGAATGATAATTTGAGTGTGAATACACCTTCATTTGAATCCTCCACCAGAAAACTCTCCAATTAGTGAACACCAAAACAACTGAAACATCTTTTGCCCATTAAGAATGCAATCAACTTTCAGTTTCATGCTCAATTATCTAACAGTGTCCGATACAAACTAAGCGTTTCTTAAGGCTATTCACCTTTGCCACATAGCTCTTGTTGCAAAGCATTTTATTTGACAATTATTTTCAGCTTAACTCTAACTTAATTAGATTAGTTCTGCATAAAAACTTCAGTCTGAAAGTAAATTCTCTACCCAATGGGCCAATGATTAGGTAGTCAAACAGTTACAATTTTTAGCCATGAAATTAACAGATTACAACTTCAGCCATGAAATTAACATATTTCAGTCAAAACAGTCAACCGAAACATATATACAATCAACATATTACAATCAAAACAGTCAAACATATTACAACTTCAGCCTTTAGAGACTCATTCCAGATTTCCACTCAACCGAAACATGAATGAGACTGAAATATCACAATTATGAAGTGAAATTATGAACTGATTCACAATTATGAGGTGAATACTGAATAAAAGAAACAAATGAATGTGTTTGAAATTTTAGACTAACAAAAGTGATTCAGTGAATAAAAGAAACATATGAATGACAGAATGAGAGAGGTCGCTGGAACTAGAAACAGATAAAACTGGAAATTCAAGACTCATTCAGCTCAAGATAGATTTTCAATTTCAGACTCACTCATGAAATTAAACAGATAAACTGGAAACTGGAAGGAGAGGTCGCCGGAAGTGCCGGAATTGAGGATAAGCCAAGTACCCAACTGGAAAACTAAAAAATCGGAAAAGATTCTAAACCCTATAATACACTAAAATTTGGGGAAAGAAACACCAATTCCCAACGATAACCCGAAGGGCGATGTTCCAGAAACTTTTCAAAAGGCGAAACCTATGGTGATCTCAAACCATGACGAATCGAAGCCATAACTATCTCAAGCCATCACGAATCAAAAACAGATTTTCAGTTTGTCTAGTATAATATGGCCCTCACGAATAACCATTGTCGGAAAAAGGAAGCAAAATAACAGAACTTGGCGTTTGATATGGTGTTGGCATGACCATTACTATTCAAAGCTGATGTTTACTCGAGGAATCAAACGGATGTTATAGCATATTCAGACGAAAGCTTAAAGATGATAACCAAACACGAACCTACTTCAAGACACATGAAAACATATATATTGAATTGAGGAATCATATATGCAGAATCCTCTTAATCGACCCCAATAGCCTACTTTTCATTCCCGTTAAGCCAAATGAAAGCCATCATTCCACTGTTAAGAAAACAGCCATGCAAAACCTAGTTCGTTCGTTTAAGAGAGCACTCGACAAGCTAAAACCAAAATTGGAACTGTCTGACCACAAAAGCCTAAAATGTGATCGAGATCACCTTTTGAACGAATCTGCGCCAAGGAACATGAAAAGGGAAACAGAAATTCAAGAGCAAATCTTAAATATCAAAGAAAGGATAAAGACGAAATCTGAAGGCAACGATTCACAACAAAAAGTTCGAAAGTGAAAAAAATCTGCTAATGCTCATACAATTACCAGGAGTTTGGAGATAAGACGATGGAGCCCTACTACGGCTGGTTGGAGAATATAATTTGTGTTTATGTAGCAAAACTAGCAACCATATATTTATAGCCTGAAAAAATACCCTATCAATACATAAAAATCTTCAAATGAAGAATCACTTGACTATTTTGCCCCTGCTTACTATTTACTATAGTGATACAGAAGATCTTCTTGATTGTGGTTGGCGCACGCCTATCCCCTGTATCAATCTTTTCATTCTCCATCATCGACATCTTGTTGTCTACTACATTTGACCCTTTTCCTCAACTTCGTCGATTTCAATTACAGATAGAGTTCTGCAAAATGACAATTTATAACAGCTTTTCAACTCTGCCCTTGGATTCTAGATTGAGAGGGTTGTCTGAAATGAAGAAACAGAGTTCTGCAGTTTCACTTATCAAATAAACTTGCATTAATCTCTTTGTTGAACGGTGTGATTGTATATATTGGTGTTGGGTGCAGTTCTGTATACATTCGCAGTGTGAGCTTATTATGAATGAGCATGTGTAAATCGAAGACTATATAATTGATTGGAGAATATTGAATTAGTATGTGTTTGTTGTCATTTGCTTGCAAGCTGCAGACGCGTCGAATGAGGTTGAACTGTGTAAAACCAAGTTGTCTTCTAGGGATAAGAGCAAAGAAACAACAACTAGGTAGATAAAGAAGACATGATAAATATGACAATAAACAATAATTGTGATCTCTTCTTGTACATTTTGCACTATTATAATTGAAAATCATGTCTATGTATAAAATTTAATCACTTGCATACAAAAACAAGAAATTAATAAAAGGAGACCAGATAAATATGAAAGATTTCAAGAAAAGAAACAGCAACTGGGTTGATAAGGAAAGAAAAAAGCATGAGTTACAATCCAATCTTCCCAGTTATTTTTCGTTTAGTGATCTGGGTTTATTCTGTTCACTTTTCTGAGCATGCTAGTGTGTAATTTTATTTGACTAGTTGTTTGAGGGGAAGTGTTCAAGTAAGGCTCATTATTCCGGTAAGGCCGTGCGGCCGTCTGTACGGCCGACACGTGTCCCGGAAAAAAAAAAAAAATTTTTTTTTT
>BSUD01000153.1:324237-339511 GCA_033239045.1 Fagopyrum esculentum
AAAAAAAATCGTTGTTTGAGTATATATATATATATGATGTTGACCTGCATATTACAAAGTATCCATGTGTTTGCATGAATTCAGCAAGAAGGAAATCAGAAAAAAAGTATTCAATGATGTTGGGAATACCTTTTTGTGTTGGTAGAATGAGAATATGGACGAACTAAGTCAATAACTTAGTTGATACATGCAGAAATATTAGAATGTACTGTCTTATATTATTTAGAAAAGGGAATGATATATATACAAAATAAGTATCCAAAAGAGAAAATATATGCTACTAATATTTGGAAGAGGTGAACTAATTAAGGAAGGATTAATTAAAAGATTAGGATTAAAAGAAGAGAGAGAATTAGGGTTAGGCGTGGAAGCATTAGTAGAAGAGAGGAACGAGGGAGTGACATCAGCAGTGGAAGTGATGACATCATCAGTTTTGGATGTTTGTGAACAAAATGGGAAAATGGTTTCGTAAAAAATAACGTCGCGGGAAATAAAAAATTTATTTGTGGTTAAATCATATATTTTCCATCCTTTTTGTCCAAAAACATGCCCCAAAAAGATACATTTTCGACCACGTGGATCAAATTTATTCAAAGATTTTGGAATAATAGAAGAGTAACATAAACAACCAAAAACTTTAACGGTAGAATAGTCCGGAATTTTACCAAAAAGTTTAAAATATGGTGTTTGTCCGTTTAAAAGTTTTGAAGGTGTCCGATTAATAAGATGACATGCCATTAAAACACTTTCTCCCCAAAATTTTATTGGCAAATTGGCATGAAATAAAAGCGCACGGGCAACATTTAAAATGTGACGATGCTTTCGTTCAACACGGCCATTTTGTTGTGGTGTAGCAACACAAGAGGTTTGAAACAAAATTCCATGATCTTTAAAAAAATTTCGTAAGACAATAAATTCCGTTCCATTATCACTACGAATAGTTTTTATTGATTTAGAAAATTGATTTTGGATTAAAACAAAAAATTGTTTGATAATAGTTGAAACATCACTTTTAGCACGAAAAAGGTATACCCAAGTTAACCTAGAAAAATCGTCCACGATAGTTAAGAAATAGGATGCACCACATGTGGATGATATACGATAAGGTCCCCATAAATCACAATGTATAAGATCAAAAGAAGAAGAAGCATGCGTTTTACTTAAAGGAAAAGGGGAACGAGTGTGCTTTGCGCGATGACAAACATCACAAGGTTCATTTGACAAATGCTTAACATTGTTCAACTAAACATTAGGTAAAAATTTTAATAAATTAAAGGAAGGATGGCCCAGCCGATGATGCCATAATGGGGCTGGATCGAAACGAGTAGAAAGACCGAAACCCATCTGAGAGGAAGAAGGCGTGATCCAACGGAGCCAATAAACACCATCACGAGTATCACCCCATCCAATCAGCGTCCTCAAAGTGATCGCCTGAAGAAGACACACATTTTTAGTGAATGTTATGACACAATTTAAATCATGCGTTAAACAATTTATAGATAATAAATTACAATGAAGACCAGGTACAAATAAAACATTTTTAAGAGAATAAATAGACGATAATTTGACTGTAACTGATTGTGTAGCTGGTACAAGTTTACCGTTAGGAAGTTTAATTAAGCAAGTAGATACATTAACCACATATTTTAGAATTGATAGATTACCGGTCATGTGAAATGAAGCACCGCTATCAAGGATCCAAGGTTCAGAAATTATACCTGAGTATGTATCGGAAGTAGTAGACTTAGGAAATTGTTGAAACATAGTGTAAAGTGAATTCCACTGCTCATCTGATATAATTGGGCCAAGTGAGTGTCGATCTAATGTATCCAATTGAGAGGGTACTGTAGCGGCAGAGTTTGCAAGTAGAACATTTGAAGCTCCATTTGTAGTGCCAACAGGGACAGAAGATGCAAGCATAATATTTGAAACTTCATTTGACACAACATGAGAATTGGGTCTACTAGGCATCGCCGGATTTCCAGTCACCGGCAAAGAAGGACGAGAAGGATGCGGTAATGGAGCGCCGGTAACCGGGTCACTAACACCGCGTCCGTTGTTCCACCATTCTGGATACCCGATGATCTTGAAGCATGTAAATACTTCATGCCCGGGACGTTGACAATGTGTACATATAACCGAACTTTTCGGTTTAGAATAGGATGATCTAGAGTTTTTGTGGGCAGCAAAAGCAAATGATTCAATAGTAGAAGTGTTGATGGAAGACATCAGTTTTACCTATCCCTCTTGGATAGTAAGGGAGTAAACTTTGTTGATATTAGGTAACGGTTCATGAGCAATAATATTTGAACGAAGTGTTGAGTAGATAGATTCGTCGAGACCCATTAAAAATTGATGAACGCGTTCGGTATCCTTGGCCTTCACTGTGTGACCGCATGTGCAAGTACACGTACAAATATCTCCGGCTAGTTGTGTATCGAGATCCTCCCATAGTCGTTGAAGACGACCGAAATACACAGCAACCGAATCTTTCTCTTGGGTACAACGAGCAAGAGAAGAACGAATTTGTAAGAGACGAGGGCCATTTCGCATCGAGAAACGTTGGATGATATCATCCCACACTTCTTTGACGGTAGGACAAATCGGAATAGAAGGGCGTAGAGGCTTATCGACTGAATTAAGAATCCAACTAACCAACATAGAGTTAACACTCTTCCAATATTTGAATTTAGAAGAAGTGTTTGCAGGCTTGCGAATAGTACCATCCAAGAACCCCTCCTTACGTTTAGCAGAAAACGCAGTGAGGAGAGCGATTTTCCATTCCGAAAATTTTTCGTTTTTGAGAGTCACCTGGCAAATATTGAGACCAGGGTGATCTGAAGGGTGAAGGTAAAAATCAGAAGCAGTAGTAAGAGCTTCTTCATCCATGGATAGAGCTTAGAGCAAATAGAGCTTAGAGCGAGTAGATAGACGTGTTTAGGGTAAAGGATTGGATCGAATTTTAGTCTGATACCATGTAGAAGTATTAGAATGTACTGCCTTATATTATTTAGAAACGGGAATGATATATATACAAAATAAGTATCCAAAAGAGAAAAGATATGCTACTAATATAAAGGGATTATGAGGCTAAGATCAAGGTAAAAGAATATATCATCTAAATATGTACAAGGTAATCCTAATTTATTCAATAATACAAATTCACTTATATTTTAGGAATTCTACAAGATTTTGTAGACGCTCTCACAACTTACGTTTAAATATTTGAAGTATGATGATGTCCAACAAAAGGTATCAATGGGCTTCTTTATTTTGGCTAAGTTACTGCTTGAATTACTGTTTTCTATTGTTTTGTTGTCTAGTTTCTATTGCTTTAGTCGTAGGGCTTCAATTTAGGGCATTTTTGCTCAATTATAATTTACTGATCGGTTTTGTCCAGTTTTTTTTTTCTTCTAATTTATGAAAGAGATTTCCTATCTAATTTTGCCTCAGTTTGCTACTTTGTTGCCGGTGTACAATTTTTTTTTACTGTTTTAATCATTGAGCTTTAGGCTCTGTTTGGGAAGCAGAAACTGATTGTGGCTGAAGTTGAAGCTGAATGAAGCTGAAGCTGAACCTGAAGCTGAAGCAAAAGCTGATTGTGAGAAGCTGATTTAAGTAGCTGATTGTTTTTAATAAGCTAGTATAGCGTTTGGGAAGTACGAGCTGACCGAAACTGATTGAAACGTAAAATTACCGAAAAGGACTTTATTTGTATTTTGTAGTGGGTATTTATTATGGTGTATAAATAATTATTTAAATGATTTTATATTTGAATGGAAATTATGGAATAATATATTTGTCAAATAAAATTGTGTAGTTAAAAATGTCTTTAATTTTAGAAGAACCCGAACCCTATAAAAAATAATTAATATTCCAAAGTAAAAAAAATTGGAATTGAAATATATGATAAATAATATTTACAAACAGCTATTGAATATTATGAAATAATAATTAATATTCCAAAGTAAATAATATTATGAAATAATACTTTATTTATCTTAATACAAAAATACCTTAATAAACAAAGAGTACATCCTCTAACTCATTTGCTACTATGAAAAATAACTTCAAATATATTCTTTTATACAAAGATTTAACCAGTACTCCCTATTTGTGAAGTATTGCAACTATAGCAATACATACTCCTAGAGATGGAACTTCATGGGTTCGTCATGGTTTCTTTTGCAAGTGTTTGTATCAATGTCGAGCCTAGCAGTAGCCAATACCTTCAAAGCTCTCCCTTCCTGGCAACAACTTTAATTCATATAAGAGCCTAGCAGCAGTAGCCAATACTTCATGGGTTACCTTCAAAACTCTCCCTTCCTGGCAACAATTTTAATTCATATAAATACAATTTTAATTCATATAAATACAGGTAATTTGTTGCATGAGACACATCTTCAAATCAAAATTCCACTTCTCAGTAAGTTGGAGTGAAAGATAGGCAACTAGGGTGCGGGCAATGAGCCACTTTCAGTTCTTCAATTGCAATAGATAACAAGTATGCAGCAGAATGGAAACAAATCAAGAGGTAATTGCTAAAACATAATTGGATCCTTGAATGGTCAATAAGAGCTCACGTTACACAGCATACTTATCTAATTTCTAAAACAGAATTATCAAAACAAAATTGGGCAGCAGGGTACTCACATTACACAACATACTTAGGTAAAAAAAGCCTTATGTCTGACTCCTCTTTGATCTAGAACCATAATACAGAATTGGATCCTTGAATGGTCAATAAGAGCTCACATTACTTAGGTAAAAAATATAGACAGAAAACTTACCTTGAAATGTTTAATCTGCCTCGACTCTTGTCATTACAACATACTTATTAAGATATAGACAACATACTAATGAAAATATAAACAACATACTTATTAAAATATAGACATCAAACTGAGGGGTTTCTTCATCTGTTTATTTGACAAGAAAGATATTTATCATGTTTGACAGTGCATGATCTCTCACCTTCAGCTTCAGAAACTGTCTTCATAAGACTGTGAACACAATAAAAACATCAACTAAGTAATGATAGCAAGACTCTCTGAGGGGTTTATTCATCTGTTTATTTGACAGGAAATATATTTAATATTCCAACTGAGTAATGACAACTTCAGAAACTGTTAGACATCAAACTGAGGGGTTTCTACAAGGCTTGTTAATAGGTGAAATTTTTTAGAAAAACTGTGTAATGCTTTACTTAAAATTGTGTTAAATGTTTAAAATGATGCTTAAGGAGGGAGTTATGGTATAAACATGTAATGCTCCTTATCATAAAATTTTTTTGCATAGTTTTAATTTACTGGTAAAGAATATAAAAACTTGGCTCCAATTTGATCATACAAAAAATATCATAATGGCTCAGGCTCACACAAGAAGAGAATTCCAATAATCAAAAATTAAGAGCTGCAAATGGCTCAATCTCACACTAGAAGAGAATTCCAGTAATCAAATGGTTCAGGTTGAGGCTCAAAAAATTAACAGATATATCCTCGAGCTTCATTTTCCATCCTTATAATGGCTGAGGCTCACACAATCTCTTACATCCTTATAATCAGCTCAGGCTCAAAAAATTACATAAGACAACTTATGCAGAAGCAGAAGGAAAACCAACAAAAATTAACCCATAACACAGCTGCACAAAGGGAAGAAATTAACATAATTACCTGCAAATGAAGCTTCAGGATAAACTGTGCTTGGAATCTATCAAAGAAGATCTGAGTTAGACATACACCCTTTTTTAAAAAAGTGTTACTGAAGGGAGAAAAAAGAAGGAATGTTATGAATCGAAATTTGAATCAGAAATTTTAGGTTTTTTTACAAAAACACTCATAAAAATGGAATTTTAGGGTTTGTCGATAAACCGAAGAAGAAGAAGATGGAAGAATCAAAGAAGATAATTCCAGTAATTAACAGAATCGAAGAAGAAGAAGAAGAAGAAGAAGAAGAAGAAGATGTGTAGATGGAAGAATACCTTCGACTAGGTGTTGCTCGCAGAAGAAGATGGAAGAGAATAATAGCTTCACATCGAAAGAAGAAGAAGATAGGAGGAAATCGATACCTATGATGTTTACCTGCAACAAAAGGGCAAGGGTATGCTGGTGAATGAAAAAATGCATCCGCTCCATCAGCTCCATAAGCTTGCCCAAGGGAGCTGATGGAAATGGGCAAAAATTCAGCTTTCATAAGCTGTCATCCGCTCCATCATCTACCTTCAACAGTAGCTAACAAACACTCACCAATGTTGAACAGTATAAAGCAGAAGCTCCATAAGCTTCTATAAGCTAGCTTCAGCTGCTGCCAAACGGGGCCTTAGTATAGTGCATTTCTAACAGAGTTACAGCTTGAAATTACTGCTTAGTTTTGTCTAGTTTTTTTTTCTTCTAATTAATCAACTTGAGTTCCTATCTAGTTTTGCCTCGGTTTATTTCTTTGTTGTTAGTTTTCTACGGTTTTGTATATTGTTTTGGTGTTTGTTGCCCAGTTTTCTACTGTTTTGTTGTTTGTTGTTCATTTATAACTATTTTAGTCACCCGACTTCAGCTTAATGCATTTCTGCATTCTAGCTCAAATTTCCGCATTCTAGCTCCATTTTGTAATACCCGGAAATTTTCTTCCGATTATTTCCAAAACAAATCAAAACTTGACCGATTATGACTTTTTCGGCGCTTTAGTTCTCTAGTATGGATTCCGACATTATGTTGTCTTCTTTATTGTTTCGGGACGAAACTTAAATTAAGGGGGTACTAATGTAATACCCGAAAATTTAAATTCCGGTAAATCCTGAGTCAACTAAAATCTTGTCATTTTATGCGAAGAGTTAATCACATAAAATATTCTTTTCCCAACTTCTATAATTTTATGTGAAACTTAATTATATAAAATCATTGCTAAAACACTCTTGCAAGCCTTATAGTAATTGACCCAATTGACAAACTCATGACTAAGTTATAACAAAGCCATCCGGGCCCATTACGAAGCTGAGTTTGGCCTTTTAAACCCTACCATCCGGGCCCGATAAGGAGCTGTTACAACCAACCCATATTCTCTCCCTCTCTCACGTAAACCCTAACGATCTCTCTCTTCCTTCTTTCGTTGTCACGTACCGGCGCTCTCTCCCCTCTCTCGCATGTCCCTCCTCTTCGCTCCAGAAACACCGGCGCTGCTTCTTCCTTGCCGGACAAACTACCACCACCAAGACTGACGACAACAACCTCCCTTTCCCTGCACTCAGCCGCCACACCAGTAGCCTCGAAGATGCACTGCAGCCGTGTAGCAGGCCACCATGGATTCGCCCTTCTCCCTGTCTCTTTCTGCGGTAGGACAAGTGACTCTAGGAGCCATCCCTCCCCATCTAGACAAGCAAGTAACAACAGCAGAGGACATGGATCTCGGAGTCTTCGTCTTCAACGCATCACCAAGAAGTCAGGTTGTGCATCTGCACAGGATGGGCTGTAGGGGCACCTGGACGCAAGAGAGGCGTGCCAAATCTGCAAGGGCGGAAGTACCCTGGCCACTGGGGCGCCTCTAGTCGGACGCTGCTAAACCCGACGCAAGTAGCCACCTTAGTCTTCTTCTTTGCACTCGGGAGCTCGTCGAGTCTCTCTTGTCTAGTAAACGCCTCACCCCCTTCACTTTCGTACCCTTTCAATATATGTGCTAATTAGAATCCGGTTGGGATCTTGGAACAATTCACAACAGCCCTAGAAGATGGCTTGCTGAGCTGATGCGTTTTCCGAGTTTTTTGAGTTGACGAGCAGTCAACTTCGGGTCCAGATTTGAGTAAGTTATACTCCTCCTTTGCTGCTGAATTTTGGATATATTTTATTCAGTAGTACATAGTAGATTATGCTAAAATTTGGGAAGAATCGGAGTTACGGTTTGAGAGTTATGATGTTCCAAAGTTGACGCCAATTTTTATAAATGTACTGAGTGTTGGGAAAAACAGCAGGCGATGCTGTTTTGTGAGATGGCTTTGAATAATCTCTTGATCTCCGTTGGGCTTGAATTTTGGATATGATATAGTTGACATATTGTTGTAGAACATATTAAAAATTTGGAGGAATCCAGCAAGTGGTTTGGGATTTATGATTTTTCAAAGATGGGGTCGTAAACAGTTTTTCTGTTGTGCTGAAATTTCCAAGTGTTAAGGAAAGGTGTTTGTGATGCAGTTTTCTGAGATAGTTTTAAATAGGCTTTTGATCTCATTTGCTGATGAATTTTGGATATATTATAGATAAGATTTCATAGTAGAACATACTGAAATTTGAGAGGAATGCGAGTTGCAGTTTAAGAGTTATGGCGTCCCAAAGTAGAGACCTTGAGCTGTTTTTCCAGCATTGATTTTTGACTAAGTATAGGAACATTGTAGTGTAGTAGCCAACTTTAAGGAGTTTTGTAGAAGGGATAGTTGAACAGTTTTAGGAAATTCTTGCTTTTATGAGTAGATTAGATATCATAGATAATTTAGAGATTTATTTTAAAATTTTTATAAATTTATTTTAATTTCATATTTGAAGTTGTAGTTGGACCTTAGTGACTTTTCGGGAAAAAGAAAAGTGGGTAGTTTCTCTAGATTGTTACCTGAAATCATCCTAGATAGTAGAATATGGTTAGTTAGCATCAAATAAGAATTTAAGTACATATTCCGGGTTTTTGGATGTTCCGGGACCAAGGGTAAAATAGTCATTTTACCATAAATTGGTATTGTATTAAATTCTGTTCTAATAGGATCTACTACCTTAGAAGTCTTAGCTTCTAATTACCTAAAAATTGTGCTGACACACTTGCCTCCTTTGACAGGCAACCGAGTTATACAGTTACAGAATGAGTTGTGATTAAGAGAGTCAAGATCTGCTTCCGGTAAGTCCACGGACTTACTTAGTTGGCTTCTTGTATGAGTGTAATGTGTATGAGTGGTGTTTGTTAGTTATGATAAACAACGAAACCGGATTAGGCCAACTTTATTATTTACGTAATTGACCCAAGTGTATGATAACGGGTCGTGACATCATCTGCCTAGCTCTTGCGAGAGTCTAGGAGGTTCCCAGTGACCAGCCCAGCCATGTAGACGGTCAGATGCATTAGTACCATTCCTTGTTGGTAAACGGGGACAGGGGCGAGGTTTGGGAATCCCTCGTGTCACAAAATAAGTATCATTAGTAATGACATATCACCTAATTAAAGATAATAAAAGGATTGAGTGTTGCATGTTGATTGTGTATGTTGTGTGTTTGTGCTTTTACCTTTATACTTATGCATAGAATGTTAGCTAACGGTTTTATACCGCTTGTAGATGCTTTGCAGGTTAAGACAATTGTAGAGAGATCCGGAGGAAATGGTCAGCCGGGTCCACGCACTCACTTAGTTGGGGACGGGGATGTCTTTTGTTCTTCATATGCGTCGTTCTAGTATCTTTTCTGGTAAGGCTGATACATATTCTCCATGTATATATTGTTAGAAGTTTTCAAATGTTTTAAATACTTTTGTGCCTTGTTGTAAGATCCAAGTAAAAATTTGTTGTCAAACTAAGGTCGGGACCCATTGTGAGATCCTAACCAGTAGCTCCCCGAGTTCTCAGAATTTGGGGTGTTACACATTTACTACTAGAATTTCTCAATTTTCTACTGTGCATAAGTTTACTGCTCAGTTTTAAAATTGTTATGTCTTTAGCTAGTACGTACCTTTTATGAAGTCTACACAGCTCACCCATTTAATTAGTCTCTCAAAATTATCTTTTCTTGAGCCCATACATATCTTATATATGAGCTGAATTCTAATAGCGCAAGAACGTACTTATGTTTTTGCACAAAATCCATCTAATATAAGTTAGTTATTTTGTTTTTCAGTGGGATGGTAAAAAGAACATACTCACCTGATGAAATTCCAAACTTTACTTCGGCTCATCTTTTAGGTATGAATTTTGTGTTGAGTATATAGAAAAATTAGACATGTTTATATCCGGATTCATATCAGATTTTATAAAATTTTAAACCCGTTTATTCGAATTCTGGCCGAGCCAGACTAGTGGGCATGAAATGGTTGTCGTCCCTGTCTGGGCGGGCGGGCTAGAGTTTTTGGCCCGGCCGGGTCTAGAGTGGTGCCGAATTCGGTCCGATGGGCTTGGCGGGTCGGACTTCTTCCTCTATTCATATCGGACCGTTTTTCCAGGCGGGTTGCCCGGATATGATCAAGTATGAGGAAAATACTCAAACTTCCTCCTTGTTTAGATTCTTTCATTTTTATTTTTTTTATTAAAATAACTTTGTTGTTTTATAATTACTTTAATTAGTTTTGTTTTCTCTTTTTTTTTTTCCAGAAATTTGGCTAGTGGTGACAGTTTGTTGTCATGAAGCCTCCAAGGAAAGTGAATGAAGAATGTCTAGCTAGAATAAATTATTATGGATTCGATGTATTGGAGTGATGATCAAATACCGTAATACATATGCTTAGTGACATTTATTAAGTTTAGAAAGGTGATTTATGCACTTTGGATGTGTTCTAGAAGATACTTATTTGCTAAAGTTAATTAGAACATTGGTTGTGTTTTGATCGGAATGAATTGTGCTTGAATGATGTCAAATCTATTTTATATAGCGTATTTATATACAAACAATATGTTTTCAAAATGCAAGCAAGCTTTTAAATTTAAAATATATCATATACCTGGATCTCACAAATCCGGGGTATATAACTGTTACAATCTAGGAATATTTGCAGCACAAATACCCCAGATATTAAATAATATATATCACGGATATTAATCCGGGTTGTAAACCACCAAATACGCCGGAGCTATAAAAACATATATACCTCGGATGTACATCCGTCGTATATCCTATCAAATACTCCGGATAAGTATTGAGAAAATACCCCGGATACATGCATGTCCGACGTATATATGCTTTCAAATAAGCCGGTTATATCAAATCATATGCACCCCATATATATATATATATATATATATATATATATATATATATATATATATATATATATATATATATATATATATACACACACGAATATATGTCCAAGATATATAGTACCAAATACCCCAGATCCTTAAACCCACATAAAAAAACTTGATTCCCCCCCTAAAAGTATATACTATAAGAGAAAATACGTCTCTAACCTATACGCCGGTTATGGTTCAGGTATATAGTCCCATATATGTGGCGTACTTAATATTTTGGTTATCTTGCATGAACGTAATAATCAATCATTTTGCTGAGTTAAACACATTACCTTTGATCGGTTTGGAGAGTTATGATTTATCCTTTGAGTATGCTTGTTGCTATGATGACATGGTTTGGAGAAGTTGTTTTCCTTCTAGTTAAGACATGACATTTGTTTTGCACATAATATTTCATATGTCATGATCTTACTTGGCGACAAGAAAGGTTTAAGTATGTTGTGTATTGATGTCATATATTCATGCACTTGATGGGTTAAAACCTACTCGCAAGTGTAACGAGATCAATCGTAGTATCGAGTGAAGAATTCACGGGGACTAGTTCTAAATCGGATGTAAAAGTAAGCATTTATGCTAAGCAAAGAGAGAAGAGAAAAGTAAAGGAGGAAATCTATCGTCTTTGAAAATGGTTTTGATTTGTCAAAAGGACAAAGAAGCAAGCAATCACGATGATGAAAAATATAATAAAGCAAACGATCTAAGGAAACATGTATCACCATTATAATGAATTAAAAAATAACCAAGTGTATACATATAATGAACACCAATCAACAGAACATGTAGGTAACCGTCAAAGGTAGCTTTTACCACATCTTTGTGTATAAAGACCGTTTTCAAAACCCAACCCATAGACAATCTCGTAGTTGCAAAGGATAAAAGTCAAACCCATTAAGAACATAACAAACAAGAAGATGACCTAAAATACCACGCTATCGCATATTAGCCATAAAGGTAACATAAACATGTTATACTATGACAATAAAAAATTCTTGAGGTAAAGGCAAACGTTTTTCCCAAAACCAAGTTCACTCTAGACGGTCCAATAAAGTTAACACGCTCTCGCATAAAACTATTTTCTATTTTTTTTATATTCCTAAGGTAGACACTACTTCTTAACATATGCCAACAAGAGTATAAATAAGGTCACTAAAGCAAAACAATTTCAAGGTGTTTTCCGTTCAACAATTCAAATACAATAATTATAAATCAATACATCATAGGGTTCTACCAATCCTTAGATCATAAGGGTTTTAGTCAAGTATGGAAAACAGAAAGCAATAAAATATAAACCAAACTGAAATCATAATGAAGTATTCAAAAGTAAAAACTCAAATAATTCGTCATCAAAAGTGTTCTTGGCAAACCCGAGTAGAAGGGAAAACGTGACGGCTAACTACGGCTGCGAGTAAGCAAAATCCAACCTAAAACGCACTCCCTCTAACATCTAAAAACTAAGAATAACTAGGATAGAAAATCGGGTCCAAAAAGATATGGAAAATCCCAACCTAAGATAAGATAGTAAGATCTTATTTCGGAAATAACAGTGTGATGACATGGTCACCACACGGGCAAATTGCCCATGTCATGCCTTCTTCGTTGTGATCTCGAATCTTGACGCTTTGGACTTTTCAAGACGTCTAAGGGTTTGTCAAGGCGTTCTCGAACTCCACACCTGTCAAGTGAAACTTATGTCATTCGGATCAATCCGAGCAGTCGGATCATTCGAATGATTCGGATTTTCCAAGCAGTTGGATCAATCCGATCCGGGTAAGTCATTTTTATACTAAAGGTTAAATCGGATTAAACTAATGTCATTTGGATATATCGAACAAATCATCCGGATATCCGCGGATAATGATCAAAACTGACTAAATCAAATTCAAATACCAACATTTATATTTCGGATCAAACGAATTGACCGGATAACAATAGATAATTATCAGATTCGGTAAAAGTGTCGTATATCCGACCGGATTAAGATCGGATCCAAATCAAACTTTCCCTTAAAAATGTTATTTTCTCACAATTTACAATTTATTCTTTATATCTTTTTAATGTGTAACGATATTTCATTAATTACAACTTAGTTATTTTTATCGTATAAGTCAACATCAAAATAAAATGTTACTAATCTTTTTTTTGGTTGGAAAAATACAACTAATCTGAAAAGACAATATCTAACCAGTTGATATTTATACCTTCTAAATACAATTTATTTTTCATAAAAAATTCATGTGTTCTTTGCCTAAAATAATCGATTGGGTAGATTTTATTTCAACCTTAAAATTTAAATTATTGAAAATTACAATATATTATCTTTATAGTAAACAAAATAGAAATATAATTTTTAACTATAATAGTTAAAAAAATAAAATTATAAAGATGTCTTTCACGTCATTTAAAAAAATAGCAATGCAAATCACGAGAATTACGCTAGACTTAAATAGTTTAGTTTTAACTTTTGATTTTTTTGAATTCTAAGGAGAGATATAATTTTGAATTATAAGTTTACCAGTTATCATATTTTGTTATATTTGGTTGTCTATTTTATGCAGTAATGATAGAATAAAGAAGCCATTGCTCCCACTGGATTCACAATCATAACTATTATTTTTCTTTTAACAAAGATCAATGAATTATTAGAAAAACGAACATTTAATCCAAACTGACATATCTCCAAAGTGATCGTTAGTCCAAGAAATATAAAAAAATTCCAAGTTTAACTTTGATTAGGGAGTTCTTTGATGCATCAGTAGTAAAACTCTACTAGCCTTATGAACTTGAATGGGATGTAGATTATATACGCAATACTCCAATCGATTTTCCACCAACATCTAGATCTAGCCTAAAGCAAACAAAATACTTCTCTAGTTTCTAGTATATATGTACCAAATGCTTCTTCTTGGAGTGATTCAGCTGCAGTAATTAAATATAAGACAACTAACTAGTATTGGTGTGTGGAGATTGAGAAACAATCTACAACAGACAAAGGCTTAGTTCATTAGGCTTACAGAACATGGCCATATCTCTTCATTGAACAGACACTTAACATATTGTATCATCCTCTTCCTCAAACAAAACTAGACCAAACACTTTACCTCCGGTGAGCAATCATAGTATATCCTGTAGACAATAGTTCCGGATCAACATCACCGAAGTTGCCGGCTTTTCAGGGTCATCGTCAACCTCAAATACGGAATCCATGAACTACTCAGCGGGTTTCCTCTTAAACGACTGCTCCGACAATATCGAAGAACAACGGCTAATTAAGAATTAATCCAAGAAAGATAGTGAGAGTGAATGAGTGATCACCTCTTCAAGAAGCTCTATTTGAGACATTATATTTGGTAAGGCCGTCCCGACCGAACCGTTTCACTGCTTGTGTGAAACGGTCCATGGACCAAACTGGACCGTAACGGTCTGGTACACCACGGTCCGGTTCAATACAGTCCGGCCGGACGGAACTATTTAATTTTTTTTTGTATGGATTAAATTTGGGCCGGGCTAAGACCGGACCGGATGCTCTTCCTGTTCAAAAATAACTACAGTGTAATTTAACGGACCAGACTGGAACATTACGGTCCAGGACCGAACCGTAATATCGACCGGATCGGATTTTGACAATTATTGTCCAGGATTACGGTCTGGTCCGGTCTGAACGTGTGTAGATATACAATTTGGCATGTAGGCGCACTGAAAGATAGCAACCGTTACCGTCTTCGGGAAACTTCTCCATGACAAGGGTCACCCCAAGGCCTCCGTAGCTATGACTGACTAGCACCACATTTTTGTTCTCCGGTAGAGACGACATCACCTCCATCAATGGTTCAAAGTGGACATCTAGGGTGCACATCACGTACTTCCCCCTTGAAGAGATTTGTGAATTGAAAGCATGTTTTATGCCATTAACCAACAATGTTTATATAGGCAAATATAAAGAGATCAAATAATAATCTAATAACAAAAGATAAGCGCGATAATAAGAGATAAGCTCAATGCTCTAAGAGATAAGTTCAATACTCTAACACTCCCCCTCAAGCGGAAGGTGTGGAAGAAACAACTCCAAGCTTTTGAATTAAGAAGTTGAAACAAGTAGGTCCAAGAGTTTTAATTATAATGTTAACAACAGTAACGGGTGGTGGAGTCAGAATGATGGGTTAAGGGATTTCGGTGCCCATGGGAAGAGGGGTAGAAATAGGTGGATTAGTAGAGGGAGGTGAGGGACACGCCGAAAGGGTGGTTATATAAAATGGAGAGGGGTTTAGTGGGGAGGGGTAGGGGGCATCAACAACG
>BSUD01000153.1:339668-366929 GCA_033239045.1 Fagopyrum esculentum
GGTTGTTTTTCGGGGGGTTTCTTTGTAATATTCGGGGGGGAATGAGTGGGGTCTGATATGGATTCCGTAGGTTCAGCAGAATTTTTCGGTTCGAAGAACGGAAAAATGTTCTCGTAAAACGTGCATCCCGCATTGTAAACATTTCTTGGGTATCAAGATCCAATATTTTTTAAGCCTTTTGTGAAGATGTATATCCTATAAATATACATTTTTGACCTCGAGGTCAAAATTTATCCGAAGACCAAGGTATACAAGAACAATAAGCACGACATCCAAACATCCGAAGATGGTCAAGATTTGGTGGAGAGCCATGAAGAAGCTCATAAGGAGTTTTGTGATATAGGATGGGAGTAGGGGTGCGATTGATAAGGTAACATGCCGTAAGAACACATTCTCTCCCTAGAGAGATGGGTAAATTTGCTTGAAACATTATGGATATAGCGACATTAAGGATATAGCGGTGTGTAGTTGAGTCTCAACCATGAAATAAACCCAGGTGCAACGAGATTTATCATCTAAAATTGTAAGAAAGTAGGAACAACTAGAAGTAGAAAGGGTGCGATAAGGACCCCAAATATATAAGTGGACTAATTCAAATAACGACAAAGCATGAGAACTGCTAACCGAAAAAGATGATCTATGTAGTTTGGCCCGGAGACATACATCACATGGATAGGTGGTTTTGGTGATGGAAGGATGACCAAGGCGGTTACGGTGGGTGGTGGTGTCAATATAGTAGTGGCAAGACATGAAGGGAGCAGAGAAGCGTTTATCATCCAGCAAAGCCAGTAGATTCCATTATGAGCTTCACCCACTCCAATCAATGTCCTCGAAGTACGATCCTGCGTAACACAAAGTTTATTAGTTATCATGAAAAACACAATTCAAATCCGTAGTTAACTAATCTAGAGAAAGTAGATGACAATCAAGTCCTGGAACATATAATACTCGGGGCAAGTGAAGGGAGTTATTGAGTCGCAAGTTGCTTGCCTGTTCAGCGGAGACTAAAGCTCCATTAGGGAGTTTAATCCTGCATGTAGTGACCGGCTTGAGCGATGAAGTAATAGTGGTAAAAACCCTAATTAGTTATTTTATCCAAAAATATTGTGCAGTTGGGGATGGGGAGCGTGCTAGAGACTTTGTGCGGGCATGAATATGGAGAAAACCTGTTTGAGATGCTCGGGGTGTATCTTCAACGCTCAACGTTTCTGATGACTATCATGAGACTGCTACTAACCTTAATCTATATCTTCTCGAAGAATCTCCTAATGCTACTAGGGCAATCAAGTGCGATATCAGCGGCAACGACTATTTTCTTGCATGGGCTTATACCAAGAGTATTTGCGTATGCATGCAACTTTCCTATGGACAAGTTCCTCCAAGCTCAATCAATTGTAAACCCCAACGTTGTTATATCAGTCGCGGTGTTGTGCGTCCACCTTCTGCTCACGTGGTTGGTTGTCTACTACTTTCACTGAAATCTACTCGGAGATGCTCTCGTCCTCAGCGTCTCTTTCTGATTTATCGTACTTGCACAATTCTCCTATATCACACTCAATGGCAAGTGTAATCATACGTGGACGGGGTTTACGTGGCAGGCGTTCTCCGGTCTTTGGGATTTCATCAAGCTCTCGTCTGCGTCAATTATGATGATTTGCCTAGAAACCTGGTACTTCCAGATATTGGTTCTCATTGCCGTTATGCTCAAGGACCCTGTCATTGCTTTGGACTCTCTTTTTGTTTGGTTCGTTTCGATCTCTTTGTTTTTCGGTTTTTTTCAAACGGAAATCGGTTAGGAAGAAACTATCTTCTAGATGTAGTCCATCCCAAAGCATTTTTGCGGACGAGAACACGAAGTTTGGGGTCGTAAAAAAGGATGTGTAGGGATTCGAAATTTCCAAATGGATCATTCGATCAATACTAGTTGATCTCTCTGAACGCATGCCTGTTTCGATCCCTTTGTTAATCGTCTTTTGTAGCGAATTAGCGTCCTCTCAATCTCTTTATTTGTACATTTACAACATGAAAATAGCAGGGTGGGTTTACATGGTTTCAGCTGGATTTAACACTGCTGCGAGGTTATAAATTAATTAAATTAGAATTTAGTAATTTACTACTTTACGCACCTTGTATTAATTTTTTTTTGAAAATTTAATTTGTATTGAGGCAAGGATGTACAAGGGATTACAGAGGCATGTTCAAGAGCATAAAGATTACATAGTCATTGCAAGTAGATAAGTAGATCAGGCAAGGTTCAGATGAAGCATGCTGGCCGATAGGATGGTAGACGGGGATCGGTCTTTCCAGTTTGTTTCAAAATGGAGCTTAGTGGTCTTGATGATCATGCTAGCGCAGTCCACGGCTCTAGTAAAGCAGTTGTTGAAGAGCAGATCGTTCCTAGCCTTCCATACATGGTATATAAATGATAATATAGAAGCAATACGGACACTATCCATGAGTTTAGGTTTGGGGTCAATACAGGAGCTGAGCCAGGTCCAAATGCAGCCCAGATAGGGTGCAGGGTAGGGGTGTGAGTCCATCTGGATATGATATCGAGCACAAGGGATCCATAACTGCAGTGGTTCCAAAGGTGATCACCACTCTCAGTTGAGCAAGTACAAAGTTTATAGGTATCATTGACGGTGGGATTCCAAGCTTTGATCCTGGCAAGTGTGGGCAGTCTGTGGAGCGAGGCAATCCAGGAGATGTAGCTGCATTTCGGAATATTTGATTTGAGCCATATAGCTTTGAAGGGGTTAGGTATGCTTGGGGATAGGTGGGGTTTGAAAATAGCATAAGCTTTTTTGCGAGAGAATGCACCATTAGGGTTTGATAAGGCATCACCACGTCTCCTCGAAGGGTTAGTGAGGATGGCGTCCCTGATCTTAAGAAGGTTCTTCCAAGAGGGGCTGTGGTGGGGCTTGGGGCTACAATTCCAGATACAATAACCACGCTTAATCAGATGTTTGGACAGCCACATCGTCCAGATGTTACGATCCCCCTAATCGAGTTCATGTATCAATCGTGCAAGGGAAACCTTGTTCCTAGTGTGAAGATCCGGAAAGCCAAGCCCACCATTTGCTTTAGGGGTACAAATCTCATGCCAAGCCACAAGGGATCGTCGGCTATTCACAATGCCAGGAGTGAATGCGCTTGGTGACTCGGTGAATCAGTGGGAGATAATCATGTACCAAAAGTCTACTACTCCCAATGGGTACTCCCAGATAGAGAAACGGGAGAGTACCAATAGACATGCCAGAAATGTTGATAGCGCTAGCAATTTTATCATCCTTCATGCCCCCAGTAAAGAGGAGAGACTTAGCAGCATTGATCATGAGACCGGATTCCCTGCCAAAATCATCCAAAGTGTCTTTCAGGATCTTAATAGAAGGGCTATCACCTCTACAAAGTAGTAGAAGGTCATCAGTAAATATGAGATGGGTAATGGTGGGGTTGGAACACTTGGGGTGGTGATTGAATTCTGGGTTCATAGTGTTCAGCTGTATCATTCTTGTAAGGTACTCCATAGCAATGACAAAGAGGGGGGGAGAGGGGGCATCCTTGACGCAGCCCTCTAGTCCCAACAAAATGTCCACATAGAGACCCATTTATGTTGACTGAGTATGTGGCAGTTGATATGCATTCATTAATCAAATCCACCATACGATCAGGGAATCCCATTCTATGGAGGCACTGCAGTATGAACTTGTGATTCACTGAATCAAAAGCTTTTGAAATGTCCACCTTCATGGCCGCCCTAGGTGAAATATGTTTTCTTCCATATTTATTCAGCATCTCTTGACAGATTAGAACATTATGCTTGATTGATCTCTTGGAGACGAAAGCGCTTTGGTTTGGGCTGATAACTTTTGGCAGGATAGAGTTGATTCTAGCCGATAAGATCTTGGAGATAGTCTTGTATATTGTATTGCATCACGATATGGGCATGTAATCAGATGGAGCAAGAGGGTAGTCATGCTTAGGTATAAGCGAGATAGAGGCATGATTGACCTGTTTCAATAATTTCCCATGTGAGAAGAAATCTTGAATAGCATTGATGAAGTCTGTGCTAACTGTGTCCCAAGCGGCCTTGAAGAATTTCGATCCATAACCATCAGGTCCAAGTGCTTTATTATCCCCAATACTAAATAGAGCATTCTTGATCTCCTCCGGGGTCACCATCAGGCAAAGAGAAGCATCATCCTCAGGGGTAAGTTTAGGTAGGTTTATTTCAGGTATGGTATGTTGAGTCTGCTGGTACGGTTGGTTTAGTATTTTCCTGAAGTGAGAGACAAAAGTAGCGTCAATGGTGCCAGGATCATTTGTGGTATCTCCATTAATGGTTCGGATGCATTTGATGTGATTTGTACATCTTCTCGTACTGATGCCTCTGAAGAAGAACGAAGAGCATTGGTCTCCGTGTGCAATCCAGGAAGCCTTGGATAGTTGAGCCATCATTGTGTGTAGATTATTGTAATTCTCAATCAAGGCGGAAGACTGACTCTTTTCTTCCTCTTGAATTGTGGCGTTATGGAGATCAAACTGCAGTTTCATTTGAGTGTCCTGAAGAGTCCTTTGTTGATCGTGGATTCGAGTGTGTATATCTTCAATCTTAGCACTGGGGAACCGTTTGAGTAACGGTTTGAGTATCTTTAGCTTTCTAGTAAGCTTGAACATGAGATTACCCTCGATCACAGTATCCCAAGATCGCTTCACACAATCCTGGAAGGACTCATGATTACTCCATGCATTGTTGAACCTGAAAGGAACATTTCGTTTTGCTTCAGCCATCCTTGTATACAGTAGGGCAGGCGAATGGTCCGACACCTCGGCAAGGTCAAAATGGGCCTTGGATTGTGGGAATGAAGTGTGCCAGACATCATTTGTGATAATTCGATCCAGTTTGATCCATATTCTTGAACCAGTTTGCTTGTTATTCCATGTGAATTTACACCCCGAGTATGGATGATCCATGAGTTGGTGTTGCTCAAAACATCTAGCAATCTCATCAGATGCCTGCGAGATAGAGGGAGTGTTGTTTGTAGTCTTTTCATCCGGTGAGAGAGTAACATTGAAATCACCCAGCAATGCCCAGGGGTTATTTTGGATGAGTAGTTTCAGTGTGGAGATGGTATTCCAAAGGCTCGCACGATCTTCCTGTGAGTTATGTGCATAAACGAAGGAAAGTTCAGTCTCACAAGTTTGGTTGGGAGCTGGGTGAGGTTTAAAATTTTGGCAATGAATGAGCTGGTCAGTTTTGATGAGGGGAGAGAGGTGAAGTTTGGCAGGGTTCCACCATACCCAAACTCGACAGTTGTGAGAAATGGAGCCATTGGAAACATGGTTCCAAGAAGGGAAAAGGAGTTTAGATATACGAGTTTCATTGTTGGAGCACAGCCTTGTCTCCAAAATGGCAACAATATCTAGGTTATGCTTCTTAGCAAGGTTTTGTACAGCTCTTTGTTTTGTAGGGTCATTAAGTCCCCTGATGTTCCATGAACATGCTATAATTATCATTGGACTTTTTGATGTTGTCCATGGTAGCACTTGCTATCAATGGAAGGTCAGGTGAGGATGTGAGTGTTTTTGTTGGGGAAGTGGGTTGGTTATGAGAAATTGGTGTGGTATTGTGGGGTGTTGGGTCAGTGGGAGTGGGGGTCTTTTGGCTTTGGGTTTGTTCAAGGGGGAGGCCAACTTGGCCTGAGGAAGAAGGTGTCGTGCTTTGAGGCGCCACATGGGCCTTAGTAGACCTGGATGATACCGGAGAGATGTTTCCAATGCCATCAAGCATTGGAGTAGGAGAGGAGACTGGGATTTGGGAGACCTCCGGAACATGATGAATCATCCTATGAGCCGGTGGAGTAGGTAGAATAGGAGTAGGGTCAGGGTTTGGTTTAGGGGCTCTTCTCTTAATGTATTTTGGTGGTTGAGTTTTCTTGGCCTGGACGTAACCCTCGTGCGCCTTGAGATTATTGCAGTTATGTCCAAATGTACCACGTGAAGAGCAACGTGAGGGCAACCAATCATAGGTGATTTTTTGGACGTACGAGGAACCATCGGATCCGGTGAGGGTAACCTCATGAAGTAGGTCACGTGAAGCCTGTATCTCCACAAGAATGCGCGCATACCCCAATCTATCTTGGTTAATAGAGCATGTATCAGTGAGGATGGGAGAGCCAATGGCAATCCGATCTTCTCCAGCATATTCTGGGACCAAAACTTGTAGTCCAAATTATGAAGGGAGACCCAGATTGACAGCGTGCTGAGACTTGAATAATCAAGAGGGAGGTCCTGAACCCATCGTTTTAGTAGCATGGTTGTGGAGCCATTAATAACCCAGGGGCTGCCAACAAGAGCCGTATTGAGATCTTCATCCGTTGCAAAGTGGAACACGAAGATCCCGTTGTCATTTCGTAGGATTTTTGGCTTCGGGATGGAGCTCCAACTCTCCAGAACAAACTTATTCATCCTTTGGTAGGATGTGGGACTGCCTAGAGGGTATCCAATCAGTGAAGTCTGCCATTTCAGGGTGTTTTCAACCACATCATCATCAGTGAACGGGATATGTCCAGATTCATAACCAGGGATGAAGGAGAGAGGGACGTGATTCCAACCGACACTCTTAGCAATAATATCCTTGTAGCTGATCGAGGTGTCATTAAGGTTTCCAGTTTGCTCAACGCGTGCTGCTTTGGAAGGCTGACAGTCAGCAGACAAGGGGGGATCCGAAGTGGCCCTCGTGCTAACGACCTCGGGAACTGGAGAGGCAGCCGCATTGATGGCAGCAAAAACCGAAGGGTTAGGCACCTCCAACGGGGAAGATGGAGCCTCAGGGTTATGTGGTTCGCATCCTTGGAGCATAGGCGCCTCATCCACAGCATGTTCAACATGCTCAGATAGTTTTAGCGGAGACAGTTGATTTGTTTTTTGAGTCATGTGGTTCAGGGGTGGGAAGAGTATGTCGGATGAGAGTGATGGTGATTCGATGGGTTTTGGGTTAAGCCTTCTATTGTTGGTACGTATCATATCGTCAGGGATGGTGTCAACAGGGCTTTCCGGTGAGTTAGGGCTAGGCGAGTTTTGTGTGTTTTTGGTAGTTTGTTTTTGGTTTGGGCGAGGCAGTTCGGAGAGTTTAATGGAGGGTCGACGGGCTCTCCTTGAACCAGCCATGGGGACCAATCAGAGAGAGGGTGAGCAGAGGGTGGGGGGCACGGCTGGGCAGCCGTGCAAGGTGGTGCAAGCAAAGCTTATGCTAGGAGGGAAGAGAGAGAAGAGAGCTCTCTGCACCTTGTATTAATTGTTAAGGATGTAATGCATTATGCGGTTGTTGAGCTCTCTCCGTACTTGGCAGTTTCAATTATACTCAATAGTATTCAACCCGTTCTTTCCGGTAAGTATGCATTCATTTATATGAAACAACCAATCGAATGATAACTCAATTACCGACCCAAGTAATGGGAGAAAAACTCTCTCTACTGTTCAGAGAAAATCCCTCTCTTCTAAGACAAAGGTAGAGGAAATCTCTCTCTTCTCAGACAAAGGGTAGCCCCTCTCACACAAAGGGAAACTCCCTCTTCTTCCGTTCTTCCAAATCTAAGCAGAAAATGTGTTTTTCAAACTTGCTTTTTTCAGTTTTGGGTAACCCTCAAACACAGATAATCTCAATGTTCATCAACAATGGATTTCAATAGAGGAAACCCATACTAAAGAATCATTGTTAACGTGATTAGTGGAGCCTCTGACTTTTATAACCTTCACCACCGACATTTCTTCAATAACGGCCAAATCTACAAAATCACTATCCTACTTACTTTACACCTCTGTATTTGAAATACTTTAATCTTGTCAATTATTTTCTGATACCTCGCCAAAGTATTTTCGGATACCGCGCGCCAAAGTGGAGTATGATACCAGTGGACTCAAATTCTTATTCCGCCCAAAAATTTAGAGTTTATCTTTAAGTTGCAATTTATATTTAAGCCGTAATTTATCTTAAGATAGATTTATCTTTCAGATTATCTTTAAGATTATCTATCTTTAAGATTATCTATCTTTAAGATTATTTATCTTTAAGCAAGACTCATGCTTATCTAAACCCTAGATTTATTCCTATAAATATCATAGCTTTCAACATTGAAATGGACCCTTTCACAACCACAAAGACCCTCTCAAGACTCCGACACACCCCCGCCACCGAAGATCCCAACGACGTGGATTGACACCTCAAGGAAGTTGTCTTTCTACGCCGTTGACACGGATTGACAACTTGTACGACATCAACAGTTGAAGGAAGATTTGAAGAATGATTTATTTTTCCCTTTGATTAAAGATTGGATATTTGTTATTTGATTGATTCAGTTAATGATATTTGAGGTTACGCTATTTGGAGATTCTTGTGTTTCTTTGAGTTTTCTTGGTTGCATGCGTTTTTCGATTTCTTTTATGATTGTTGATTTGAATATGATGAATGTTGGCTAAATCCCTACGATTCTAGGGTGATTGGTTGAAGGTTGTGGTCTAGATGATGATAGATGGACCCTAATAAAAAGATTGGACCTTGAGAGTTGTGATTTAACCGCCGCAAATCAAAGAGATAGAGGTGTGGTTCACCTGCTTGAGCAACTTCCCAAATAAAAAGAATTCAAGGACATCGTTGGTAAAATCACACCAATGATACTCCGAGAGGACTTGAAAAAAAAGTGTTGAAGCCGTCAGTGCCAGAGGCCCTATTGTCATCCATGTTGAAGAGAGTGTTATTGATCTCCTCATGAGAGATTCCACTGTTGAGGGTATTAAGATCATCATTGGAAAGCAAGGGAATTGGGCAATCAGGGTAAAGGTTGTTGGACGTAGGGTGAGCGGGGCAAATGATGGATAAGAGGTGGTTGACCAAGAGGCTAGAGATATCATCAGAGTCACGAGTGAGAGAGTTTGTGGGGGTGGTGATGACTCTAACAGAGTTAGAGCAACGCCTATATTTGATATTCTCGAAGAAGAAGAAGAAGGCGGAGCATTGGTCCCCGTACTTGAACTAGGAGGCTTTAGCAAGCTGGGAAAGATAGCTCTAAGGAGGTTAAGCTTGGTGTTAAGGTTGAGAGTGGTCCTTCTTTCGACCTTCAGGAGGGGAGGGTCTAAAGGAGAGGTTTGGAGGCAGCTTTGGGTAAAAGAGAGAAAGCCCCTCAATAGAAGCGTGCAAGTCCTCAAGCTTTTGGTTAGGGAACTTCTTTAGGACGGACTTAAGTTGCTTCATCTTCTATTGGTTGTCATGTATTGATTGACCTTCCCGAGGGTATTATAAACTGAATTGATCATGATGTAAGGGGTCGACTATCCCCGTTTGAGGACTACTTAACATTTTATATTAATAATAAAGCGCGTCTAGATGCACTGAAGACCACCGATTCTCCTTACCGCCAAAAAAAAAGATAATTGTTTATAGCAATTTCATCAAAAAGTAATCTCATAAACACAAAGTACATTAATTAGTATATGACATGCATACGTTTGAAGTGATTTTTGGCCTAAGATCGAGTATGTTATTTAAATAGGCGTGGCGGTTGGATACGGATGGCAAGCGTTCGTAGCCTACGTCAACATCGGTTGCTACTACTTCGTAGGTATCCCATTAGGGTGCCTGCTTGGGTTCAAGTTTCATCTCGGAGTGAAGGTATTTTGTAACTACTCTTCATTATATATGATATTAGTGAATTCTTTTGATTAATCTATCTATTTGTAGGGTATTTGGTCCGGGATGATTGCGGGGACATTCATCCAAACATGCATCCTAATCTACCTTACCTGTGGGGCGGACTGGCAAATAGAGGTACGTACATTTTTGTCATATCTAACATATATGCTGTCATGACTCGAGAATGATTGGCTTGAAACTTTTGAAAGAGATTAGATCTAGTTTTGGATTATGCAATATGATAATTGTTCCTAACTTTGCTTCTTGTAGGTGAAGAAAGCAGCGGAGCGGCTGAAACGTATGTAACTCGACTGCCATGATCATCAAAATTTCAATTTTATTCAAGTTTTCTTCTCCAGTCGAACTGAATTAACTATATTAAGCTAGCAGTTGAAAAAGACAGATTTTAGCGTATGTAACATGATGTATAATCACCCTGCTGCAAATATTCCTATGTTTGATTGTTTGGTGTTGGATTCATTAACTCTTGGTGCATGTAAGTTGGAGGGTGCAACCTTTCTTTAAACACTAGTAACAATTTCGCAAACAAGATTGTTGGGTAGCTTAAACTTGTTGGGTAGCTTTTTTTGATGAAAGATATTGGGTTTATAAAAAAAAACCGTGTGTACATATTTAGTTAAATAATTTTAAATTAGTTTTAATCTATATATATTACTAAAGCAGATTCCTCTTCGTCCACATGTCGTGTGCTAAGGCCAGCCACATCAGCTTTTTTCCAATTTATTTACGATATTGCCACAAGATATTTACGGATTTGCCATCATATCTTTCATAATAAAAAAAATATTAGAACTAATAAACAGTCATCATGTCAAATCATCTTTAATCTAATAAATTATCATGCCACATCAATTTTACTCAAAGATTAATTAAAACAAAAATAAATTTATAACAAAAACATGCTAAAAACATATCCAGATTTTATTTTTATAATTTTTAAAAACTAATGTAGGCATATTTTAATTTAAAAATATTAATTTTTTAATTTATTTTATAATTTCGAATTTTTATATCATATATTGTTTTCTTCCTTTAAATTTTGAAAATTTTATTTTAATTAATTTTTTAATTTTGAACTTTATTATTATTATTATTATATATATATATAATGTTTTTGATTTCTTATTTCTAATTTTAAAATTGTTTTCTATTAAATAATTAATAATAGTTAACAAAACTGATAAAATATCTTAACCGATTTCACGTATCTTTTCATAAAAAAAAAATAAAACAATAATTAAAACAAAGCTTTTTAGAAGATTATACCGTGTGGTTTGTTTAACATATTAAAACAATTTTTTTATCATTAATTATCACGGATAAAGTCAAACTAATTTAATTCATGTTTTACCGGTAACAACAATTAATAAAAACCAAACCAAATATTTTTAGAACAGAAAATTGTGTACTTAGTTTAATATATTATAGCAATCTCCTTTATCTTTATGAAAATATGTTAAAATTTATTTAGATAAAACCCGCACAAGGTGCAGGCATTGAACTAGTTTGAATAAAATGCTAAAATGCCCTCATCAATTAAAATCATTCCACTTTTTTATAAACTAAATTTATAAATTCATACCTTACCTTTTTAATAAACTTTTACTATATTTATATGTAAATAAACAAATTGTCTATATCTATTTAAAAAAAAGAGATTATACTTATAAACCATTTTATTTATAAACAATAATATTGATGCAATATTTAATTGATATAAAATGGTTGGATATAAATCATAATATTTAGAATTATTTTAGAATTATTTTTCTAAAAATAAAAATATGTTGAACTCCATTGTAACGGTAGCTTTGTGTAATTCACCAAAAAAAGGAAATAGACTACGTTTGGTTGACCGTGGGAATGAGAAAATTGGCTACACATGCAAAGATTTCAAGGAAGACACCCAAATGGGTAGGTAAAGCTCACCATAAAATCATAATGAGTAAAGCATTTTAAGAATATCAAAATGATTCATTTATATAACATTTCCTAACTTGGTTGGTTGGAAGGTTCATCACTGGCTTCAATTTTAGCATAATAGTGACGACTGACAAGGAACAATCTTTATGACGAGGGGCTTTCTTTATGAATTATGATCGTCCTGCACTGACATTCATTAAGGATGAGTTATTTCTTTATACAAAATTCCATTTAGTGCCCCTTAAAATTTTCTTGTTGCTGATGACATTCATAAAGTTTGTACCTATAGTTTGGTCTGTAAGAGACATTTGTGAAGCAGCAATGGATGTTATGCACCACTCTACTGCCTTTCTCGATTCGGGTTTGCCGGAGAGGTTTCCGCGTACCTTCTACGCTCTCGTCGTCCTCAATCAGCCCCTCCCTTCTTTCACTCCTATACTTTGGCAGCACGGTAAATTCCCTTTCCTCATCTTCTCTACTTGTGTGTAAAAATCTAGATTTGGCTAATATCTGCCTTAATGCCTTTGAGGATGCGCAGCACAGTTGAAAGTATGTGCTGATGGTGGTGCTAACAGACTATTTGATGAAATCCCTCTCTTGTTTCCCCAAGAAGAGATCCTAACACTTCGCCAAAGGTACGTTTGTTGTATATCCTGTACATTCTTTACCACATTATCTCGATTTTATTTCCGCACTATATTTGTTTATTTGAAATTGTGACTAATAGTTTTTACAGGTTTAACATTTAACGTCACGATCAAGGCTTTGAGATTCATTTCAAAATTTTCTATCTCCTACTCCGTTCTTCATCTTAGATTTGTACAGGTACAAACCAGATGTGATCAAAGGAGATATGGACTCTATTCGCCCCGAAGTTCTCCAATTCTACGCTAGCCTGGTATGTTAAAGTGTTAAACTCATGTCATTCATCTTTGAGCTCAATATCCAAATACATGGTTGCTCCTTTTCTTTATCTGTAGGGATCCAAAGTTATCAATGAATCACATGATCAAGATACTACGGACTTGCATAAGTGTGTGTCGCATATACGAGAATCTGCAGAAGGGCAAAACCAGTCCGATGTAAGTCTGTATCCATATATGTAACCAAAATAAAATTTGGTGCAGTAGGCTGAGCAATGTTTGGCGTGTGTAAATGCAGCTGTGTATTCTTGTTAGCGGTGGACTTGGCGGTCGGTTTGACCATGAGGCCGGGAATATGAATGTGTTATATCAGTTCAATACCATGCGGATAGTTCTAATATCCGGAGATTGCCTTGTTCATCTTCTCCCTAGAACACATCGCCATGAGATTCGTATTGAGCCTACAATTGTTGGTCCACATTGTGGTCTTGTACCAGTCGGGATTCCATGCAGTCGTGTTACAACTACTGGGCTCGAATGGGATCTGTGTAAGTCCATGACTGTCAAATATGATATTGGTGATTGTAGATTATAGTTTGCTTTTCCTCTGATTTTCAGGTGACACAGAGATGAAGTTTGGTGGTTTAGTTAGCACATCTAACTTAGTCAAGCGCAAGACAGTAACAGTGCAATCAGACTCGGATCTTCTGTGGACAATATCCATTAGAAATACCCACAAAGTATCATCACCTGTGATGTACTCATTCTAATGCTTAGATAATCTTAAAGCTAGGTTCTTGCTGTCTTGGACTATGAACAACTTTGCGTGTTGCAAGTTTTAAGATTTTCTTTAGAGACATGACATTGATCGATTTGAACTCAAAATATGTGTTTGTCACTCGACTGAAGCAATTGGAATATGTTAATGATCATCATACGAAACAGAAACAACCAAGAGTAATAATGCTAAAAGCTCATTCATAATCACGCTTCACACCACTGGAAAGATAGATCTCAAACCACCCTCTCTTGGACTAAACAGCTCGATATTAATCTCCTGTAACTGCTTGTTTGCTCTTATTCCCGTTTGTTTTCCAGCTCTTGTTTTGGTCCAAGTGGAACCCTTGTACATCCTTTTCTGATCAATACAATTAAAATTTCAAAAAAAAATAATGCTAAAGCCTAAGCCATTATGAATTCCAGAGTCAAGAGCAATTTGTAATAACACCTTTGGAATGTGATATCTGAACAATATCCTCCTTTGTGTAAGACTCGGCTTCAGTAACATCCATCAGAAACATACTTTCCTCAAAACCATGTCCACATAATAACTCCTTGAACGTCTCATCACAGCCACGAACAATGTTGAATCCATCATTGAAGCTCATCGCGAAAGATTGCGTAAACCTAAAACCCTTCTCCCAACCATGATTCTTCATCACCCACGCCTCAATACTACGTTCATCAGAACGTACCAATGCAACCAACATGCCAGCATGCTCTATAAGCTCTAACCTGAAACCACCCCACTGATCATTACGGTAGATTTCTTCGGGAAATTCCATTGTTTTGAACTCTTCGCGTTCACAATCGAACATCAACACGGAATCTCTAGTATGAAAGTATGGTACGAGCCAATGGATAGTTCCATTTACGAAACAACTAGTTCTACCTCTTGTGACAAGGAGCCCATGATGTTTGATGTTTATGTTAGTTGTTGCTCCCCTCCAGATACCATCTTGAACTGAGTATACTTCATATCTTATAGCGGTTGATTCTTGGAAGAAAGGGAAACGAATTCGGACTATCTTGAAATCATATTTAGATTTGTCGTAACCAAAGCCGATATAAGTGTTGCAAAATCTAGTCACGTACTTTGAGTACCTGAAAACACTCTCAATAGCGTCTAAATGTGCTCCAAAAGGAACTCGAGGGACGGAAACGTACCTGTGAATAGATGGATTCCAAAGAACAAGCGAGTCGAAGGACGAGTCCAATGAGTAACTTAGACATGCAACGCCACAAATCACATCGACAAGAGTGAATTTTACGCCTTGAGGGTCAGCCCAAGACCGGAAGGGAAAATGCACAATTCTGACATGTTCGACACAAGTCTCTTGAGGACGGCAAAGAGCGTAGAAATTGTGACACGATGTGTCACACTGGAGGTAGGGTTTGAGTTTCGTCGGTATAATTGCAGAAGTGACGGAATGGTGAAGGTTGATGAAGAAGGGCGATGAGACGAGAGACTTCCAATACTTGCAAACACATAGGAGCTTACAAACACTTTTGAGCGGTAATCTCTTGAAGATGTCTAGCCATAACTCTTCATATATCCAAGTCGAACAATTGGACTCCATTTGCAAATTAGATCGAAGATAAAGGATTGATTTTCATGTGGAGTCGCCGAAGCTAAGAATTCTAGAGATGGTTATATGATTGTACTAGTAACTAGGGTTATGAGTATTGCCGTATTGGTCTCATTTGATTTGATCAACCCAGTCGCACTCATCAACCACAAAACCAAGTGACAAGCCCAGGTCCAACTTATAATTTCCCAAACCCAGCTCTAAACATCTAGACCAAACCCGAGCATACTGAACCAGACCGGGTTTAATTATATACAATTAGGTGATAATCATATCTCGCAGCTACCCGAATATCTTAAATATTAGAGATATTTCATCATCCAGGGATAAGAATACCTCACAGCAGTGGCCAGTGGGATGTGATTTATTACAACATTTGCGATCAATAGGGTTCTACTGTACTACATCATCATCTCTCGGATATATATCAATGGACTGTTGTAAAAGGTTAACCAGTTCTTTGATGAAGCATTCACATCTCTTCGGGAAGTCAACATCTCGAGATGCAATGACTTAGCCGATCCTAAACAAGTACAATGAATTAGACTAAAGATAAAATCGTATTAACCCGAGATCATTAGGCTAAATTGAAGAACAAATAATTGGCGAGTTTTTTTTGACATACATACTTTGCTTTGCTTGTTTTTTTTTTTACAGAAATTAATGTGTCGTTTGGTTTCCCTTACCCCGTCTTCCTCTACTGCTTCAAAGGTATAAAATCAACGAAATTGAAATATAATTAAGATATACACCATGTATAGCATCAAAGTTATAGAAAACAAGATGCGTTATAAAGAATACAGCATGAAGAAATAACTGCATACATAATCAGCAGCTCAAACCTTACTCCATAGTTCCATCGTAATTTGTTCAGACAAATAACGATCATCCTCCTCATTTGTATAAGACTGGGGGGTGGGACTAAACCGAATCTTGTCCGGAATCCGAAAGAGCTTCTTCCAACCATACTCCTCCATCACCCACCGCTCAATAGTTACCGATACAAAGTACATCACTATTGAAACATGCCGGAATAGTTTAAAATCTCCGTGACCACAGGCATTGCTCCGGGATCAACCTTGTTCATTTCTTCCGGCAACTCCATGGCTCTTAACTGCTCTCGCTTACAATCAAACATCAATAACGAATATTTTCCTGTTGAAACGACCCAATGGATCGTTCCATTCAAGAAACAACTCGTACTGGTGATGAATTTATTGCATTTTATGTTATCAACTACTACCTCCCTCCATAAACCTAATCGAGATGAGAATACATCAAAACTTGTCGGATCAGCGGAAGGGATCCGACCTCGTACGACCTTAAAATCATTCTTCGAGCTATCATAACCAAAACCGCACCCAAAATCAAAACCAACACCTATACGTACACTTCTTCTTCTTTGGTGGCCGATGCACGACAACGTACTTGAGAATCGCCGGATTCCATATAACAGTGGAGTCAAATATTGATCGGTCAGAGTAAGAAGCACATACTACGCCGTGAATGATATCAACAACCTCAAAATGCAAATAATTTCCCAAAGGAAAACGTACAGTTCTGAGAGGTCGATGAAGGTCTTGAGGATGATAGAGATGAAAGTCGATTTTGGCTGGATGTAGTAAGAAGGGTTTTTGAACAAACAGAGTTTTGGACGACGTGAAGGAGTGGTGAAGTTTGATGAAGAAAGCCGATGAAATTACTGAATTCCATGACTTGCAAACGCTTCGGAGTCGACATAGTGCTTGGACTGGTAATCTCTTTACTAGGACCATAGCCCATCCAATGTAAAGGCCCATAGCCCAAAGGCTACCTGATCTATTTCTATATATTCAGTGCAATGTAACAGTGAAATGAATCAATCAAATACAGATAATATTTCTCATAGAATTCAGTTCTAGTATGATATCAGAGGCCACAAAAAGGACAAACAAACAAAAAAAACAAAAAAAATGTCAGGGGACAGCTCCTCCACCTCTCCGGCAGACACTAATCCATCTCCAACAACACATCCTTCTCCCTCCATAAATTCCTTACCACCACCTCCTCCAGACCTAGCTCCACCATCTCAACCCACATCTATATCGACCACCCATGCCACACCCTTACCAGGCTTTTCCAGTTTCATCACTATCAAACTTTCCCCAACCAACTATCTTCTTTGGAAGACGCAAGTCATCCCCGTCCTCCGAGCTTATCACCTCTATGGTCACATTGATGGCTCTTCTCCTTGTCCAGGCTCCACTTCCACCACCCCTACTCAGTCCCAACTTGACTGGCTTGCCAAGGATCACCTAGTTCTTGCTATTCTTACCTCCTCTCTCACTGAAGAGGTACTTACCCATGTCACCGATTGCTCCACAGCTTGCGCTGTTTGGCAAACATTACATGATCTCTATACTGCACGTTCCAGTGCCCACGTTCTTCAGACCCGGCTACAACTTGCCTCTGTCAAGAAAGGTGGTGACTCCATCTCCACTTTCTTCAACAAAGTAAAAGCGCTTGTCTCAACTCTCCAAGCAGCAGGCCAACACATTTCAGATTCTGAGTTTGCTGCGTCTCTTTTCTCTGGCCTACCCTCAGACTATGGCCCCATTATTACATCTCTTAGCACCCAACCATTTCTACCCACTTCCCACATGATCCTCTCCCATCTTCTCAACCATGAAGCTCGTCTACTTCACACCTCCACTTCTACTCAAACTCTCCCCAATATGTCGGCCAACTCCACATACACCAACAATCCGGACACAACTGATTCCAAAGGTCGCCGCAGAAACCAGAACAATAACCTCAACAACTAGAATAGAAACCCTCCCACCAACTACAGAGGAAGAGGTCGTTCTAACAATAGCCCACATCAAAGCACACCCTTCAGAGGCCCACCTTCAGGTCGGGGTCAGACCAATTTCCCTCAAAACTTCAATGGACAGCCTGATACACGTCCTACATGCCAAGTGTGTTCGAAACCTGGACATACGGCCCTCCAATGCTGGCACAGGTTCAACCAGTCTTACCAGGCACCTGCACCTTCCTCTTTTCAAGCTCATTACTCCTCTTCTCAGTGGACACCAGACACAGCGGCTACAAATCACTTCACACCAGATTTCAACCAGTTGCAATACGATACACAGTCGTATCATGGCTCGGATACTGTCTCCATTGGTGATGGCTCATCCTTGCCCATTCAGCACTACGGTTCCAATTTTCTTTCCTCCCGTCACTCTCCCTTTGTCAATTTCTCTCTTAAACACATACTTCATATTCCATCTATCAACAAGAATCTTCTATCTGTTCGCCAATTCTGTCTTGATAATCATGTGTTTTTTTGAATTTCACTCTGACTGCTTCTTTGTGAAGGATCAACAAACACGAGCAACGCTTCTGCAAGGCACCATTGAAGACGGATTGTATGTCTTTCCCTTGTCAGCTACTAAGCCTACTCCAAAAGCTCACTCCACCACCACATCTACCTTTCATCTCTGGCATTCTCGATTCGGTCACCCGTCTTCTCGCACCACTCAACAAATGCTCCGCTCATTTAATGTCGCCTGCCCCATTTCTTCCGGTTCCCCTTTTCGCTGTGTCGCTTGCTCTCGTGCAAAGGCGCATGCCCTACCTCATCCTCAGTCTCCGTCCAAAGCTACTCAGCCCTTTGGGCTTCGGTTTTTAGATTTGTGGGGTCCGGCCCACACCATATCTTCAAGGGGCCATCGATATTATCTATCCATATTAGATGACTACTCTAACTTTGTGTGGATTTTTCCCATGACTAGTAAAACCACCACTTCATCTTATGTGCAGTCTTTTGTCTATTTTGCTCAAAATTATTTTTCAGCTCATATTAAGTCAATACAAACTGATAATGGCACGGAATTCAAGCCTCTTAAACCTTTCTTTGCTAAAATGGGTATTAACCATAGGCTCACTTGTCCTTACTCTCATGCTCAAAATGGTAGCATTGAGAATCGCCATCGTCACATTGTGGACACCGGCCTTGCCCTCCTCGCTCACTCATCCTTGCCTCTATCTTTTTGGGATTATGCTTTCGAGACCGCTGTTTACCTCATAAACCGTTTACCTACCCCCACATTGAAAAATCGATCTCCCTACCACTTACTTCACAATCAACCGCCCGATCTCAAATTTCTTCGGGTTTTTAGCTCTCTTTGCTTTCCAAACCTTCGTCCATATAATCCTCACAAACTCAACTTTCGCTCCATTCCATGTGTGTTCCTGGGATATGCTTCCAATCATAAGGGATATATATGTTTTGATTATGTCTCTCACAAAGTCTATCTCTCTCGGGATGTCCTCTTCCATGAGTCACAATTTCTATTTCAGTCTTCCACCCATTTCTCAAACAACTCTCAGCCCACTTCTACTGGCCCATCTTGTAGCTTACCACTCCCTCTTCCACCCATTTCTCAAACAACTCTCAGCCCACTTCTATTGGCCCATCTTGTAGCTTACCACTCCCTCCATCTCTGGTATCACAAAACTCACCAGCCCATATTTCAAGGCCCATTTTGGCGCTTCCCTCACAAATTGGTGACACCACATCTGCCACTCCTTCAAGCCCAACCTCTCATCAGCCCACTTCTTCATTACCCATTGATTCTTCTCCAAACACCGTTATCTCACCCAACTCTCATACCTTACCCTCTTCCTCCTCCCCTCCTATCGATCCTTCACCACCAGCACCACTACCCTCCACGATCAGTTTCAACCCGCTCACAACACAATATATTCAAACCTCGAATCCGTACCGATGGTACCATTCCCTGGCCACCTCCATCGGCTTCATCCACCAAAATTGTCCCAGAGGAACCCACCTCCTTCAGTCAAGCTTCATCTTTTCCAAAATGGCGGGCTGCAATGTCTCAAGAGTTTCATGCCTTACTTTCTACTCATACATGGTCCCTTGTCCCACCTCAACCAAACCTTAACCCACTTGGCGTTAAATGGTTCTTCAAGACCAAAAGAAAATCTGATGGCACTCTTGAGCGACGAAAGGCTCGTTTGGTCGCTGAGGGGTTTAATCAAGTTCTGGGTGTTGACTTCACTGAGACCTTTAGCCCTGTAATTAAACCTTCCACCATTCGCCTAGTCCTTACCTATGCAGCCATGTCCAACTGGTCTGTCAAGCAGATTGACATACAAAACGCATTTCTTCATGGTGACCTGAATGAAGACGTTTATATTACTCAACCACCAGGTTTTGTTAATCCTCAATTTCCTACTTATATCTGCAAACTTCATAAATCCCTTTATGGCTTACGACAGGCTCCTAGAGCATGGTATTCCAAGCTGAGTGACACTTTGCTTCGCCTTGGTTTTACAATGTCCAGGGTTGATAGCTCTCTCTTCACTTATCATACCAAAACTGAATCCGTGTTCATTCTTGTTTATGTTGATGATATCCTGGTTATTGCCTCCTCTGATTCTCTTGCAAACAGATTTATTTCTTCAATCTCCACTCATTTTCCAGTAAAAAAATCTTGGTGATCTACATTTCTTTCTTGGTGTTGAAGTGTCCCGCAACTCCTCTGGATTCCATCTCTCTCAATCCAAATACATTCGCACTCTCTTGCAATCCACCAATATGCATCTTTCTAAACCAGTCTCTACACCTATGTCCCTTAATTGTGATCTTTCAAACATAGATTCCCCTCTCTTTCATGATCCCACTCTCTACAAAAGTGTTGCAGGTAGCCTTCAATATCTCTCATTCACACGTCCTGATATTGCATTTGCAGTCAACAAAATCTACCAGTTTATGCATCAACCTCGTCAACTCCATTGGCAAGCCACCAAACGCATCCTTCGTTATCTCAACTCCACCATTTCCCTTTCTCTTCACCTCTCCTCCACACCAAATCCCTCTCTTGCTGGTTTCTGTGATGCTGATTGGGCAGGTGACCTCACTGATAGACGCTCCACTGCTGCGTATTGTGTATATTTTGGCTCCTCCTTGATATCTTGGTCGTCCAAGAAGCAGCCGACTGTGTCTCGTTCGTCCACTGAGGCTGAATATCGTGCCCTTGGTCAAACCACATGCGAGCTCATCTGGCTTCAACATCTTCTTGCTGAGCTACGGGTTTTCTTACACCATCCACCGATTCTCTAGTGTGACAATTTGGGCGCCACTTACCTCACAGCTAATCCAGTATTTCATCACCGAACCAAGCATATCGAATTGGACTATCATTTTGTTCGAGAAAAGATTGCAGCAAAAACCCTTCAGGTGGCTTTTATAACTTCAAAAGATCATATTGCTGATGCCTTAACAAAACCCCTTACATCAGCTCGGTTCCAACTTCTTCGATCTAAACTCTCACTCTGTGCCGTTTAGTTCGAGGGGGCATACTAGGACCATAGCCCATCCAATTTAAAGGCCCATAGCCCAAAGGCTACCTGATCTATCTCTATATATTCAGTGCAATGTAACAGTGAAATGAATCAATCAAATACAGATAATATTTCTCATAGAATTCAGTTCTAGTACTCTTCAAGATCTCAATCCATCAATCTTCATCTATTGGATTCTGGTCGAGATTCATTGACGCACAGATGAAAAGAATTTGAGGATTCTTGCAAAATATTCAAATCTGAATATGGTTTATTTATATAAATAAACCAATCTACAATTAAAATTCATGGATTGAGATCTTATCTAAATTCTAAAAATAAATAAAATAGTTAAGATTTTATCTAAATTCTGAATTATATATCCAATATGAAAGATATAATTTATTTTACGTAAAATAAATCTAATTTAACTAAGGTATGATAAAGATAGACTAACAGATTGTGTAAATTGCCTTAATATGTGTGTGAACAATGTGGTCTCTTTTCCTCTCTTCCTAATTTTAGAACAAGAGCTTTCTAGATAGAGAACTTGCTACATTAATCGAACGGAATACTATGCTCTTATATAGCCACTAGTTACACACAATCTTGGCATAAAGTAAACTAAGGCTAAGAAATAGCCACTACCAACATAAACAAAAATTGTTTGCGTGCTTTCATTCAACAACTTTCAAACAATCGTTCTTCACAAATTTTCCCCATAAACAAAAAACCTCTCTTCTCTCTCCTGGCTTCCCCGGCGTAACTGCACCCTCCACCCCGTGCAGCCACTCCCCTGGCTGCGCCCCAACCCTCCCCCACCACCCACCCCAGTCCTCTCATGGCTGGATCCAAGAAAACCCGTAGACGAAACATCAGGCTCTCCGAGCTTTCTGGATCCCCCCACCACTCAAACCTCCATAACAAAGCCAACCCTAACCATGAAAGAACCCCTGACCCAATCCCAGACGACCTAATCCGATCAAACAATAACCGACTTCTCCCCAGACCCCTTACCCCTCCAATCCTATCCTCTGAATTATCTTTCCCCCCGTTGAGTCCAACAACCTCCCAGCCACCTTCTCCTGCCAACCCCAATGGGGCCTCATGCTCTCAGGGGCCCCACCCACCAGGAAACCTCCCCTCTGAGATGAGCTTTCCCTCGCCGGAGAGTCCTCTGGCCTCCCAAGGTCTCCTCCCACCTGCAAACCCTAATGGGGCCTCATGCTCTCTGGCCCTTTCGACTCCTCTGACGAACGAAATCGCCGTGGGCCCCTCACCCCTTAATGCTAAAGGTGCTGATTCCGAAAAGAATGTTCCCCATGCAACGACCGACCTTTCACCTGCAGACCCCTCGATCCCCACCCACGCCCCCATTCTGTCAGAGAACCCAAACATCCCTACTGCTAAAACAACCCCTTCAGCTTCCTACAAGGACATCGCATCCAGATGCATTGCATGGAACCACGTCCCCCTACCCTTCATACCTGGGCTTGATTCCGGAGTCATTCCCTTCACTAACGAAGACGTTGAAGATACCATGAAGAAATGGGACCTCTCTCTTGTGGGATACCCCCTCGGAAGCCCTATCTCCTTCCAAAAAATGTCCAAGTTCATAGCCGAATACTGGAACACTATCTCCCCACCAAAAATGATCCGGAACGAGAATGGCATCTTCGTGTTCCACTTCTCTTTGGAAGATGACCTGAATGAGATTCTACTGGGAAGTCCCTGGATCGCAAATAGCTCCTCCACCATGCTCCTAAAGCGTTGGTCCACTGACCTTCCTCTCGACTACTCAAGCCTGACCTCCATTCCAATATGGGTTACGTTGCATAACCTCAACTTCCGCTTTTGGTCCAAAAATATGCTCGCCAAGATAGGCTCGGCGCTTGGTACGCCCATCCTGACGGATGCTTGCTCGGTAAATCAAGACCGATTAGGGTTCGCTAGGATCCTGGTTGATATCCAAGCCTCCCGTCCCCTCCTTCGCGAGATCACTCTCGCTGGGCCTGAGGGTTCCACTTTCGTCCAAAAAGTAACCTATGAATGGCTCCCTCCACAATGTGATGCTTGCTTAATCTTTGGCCACTGCTGCAAGCCCCCTCTGGCCCCTACCTTGACAAACAGCACCACCCAGCATCACCGCTCCTCTAAAATCGCCCCTAACACCAACCCTGATCCGAATCCCATTCTCCCTACTCCGGATCCCTCCCTGCGGATACTCCACCACCAAAAAGAACCCTCTACCTCCAAGCATCCTATCCCGCAACAAACTGCTACTTCCTCGCCAACTCCTGATACTGCTCCCAACATAACGATACTCTCTCGTAACTCAAACCCTTATCATGACCCACCAGGACCCAAACCCATCAGTCATGGTCCTCACACTCAACCTTCCCCCCCAACTAAACCCACAAACGACCTCTCCAAAGCCCCATCCCTCACAAACAACACCTCATTGACTGCAAGTGCACTCAATGACTCTTGCCCAAATCTTTAATGATAGGCAGAATGTGTGCATGGAACACACGAGGTCTCAATGACCCCGTTAAACAAAAAGCCGTTCAATCCCTCGCTAAGAAGCACAACCTCGATCTAATAGCAATTCTCGAAACCCGCCTCAGATCTGAAAATGAGAAAAGGATATCAAAATCTCTCTTTCCCTCATGGAACCACATTTCAAACTCTCCCCATGCCCTTAACTGCCGCATTTGGGTATGGTGGAACCCTGCAAAGCTAAACATCACCGCATCCCTGATCACCGATCAACTCATCCATTGTAACATCGTAAACCAACTCTCACCCCATAACCCAACCACCTTTGCTGAGATTTCGTTCGTCTACGCCCATAATGCCTTGGAGGATCGTATAAGTCTTTGGAACTCCATTTCTACAATCCGATCTCTCAACACCAACTGCCCATGGGCCCTCATGGGCGACTTCAATGTCACCTTATCACCCGATGAAAAGCTCTCCAACAACCTCCATAATTTCACCCAACATTCAACTGAGATCGAAAATTGCTTCGAACTGAATGAACTCTCTGATCTCCCATTTTCTGGCTGCAAATACACGTGGAGCAACAAACAGGTGGGGAATCGTATTTGGAGCAAATTAGATCGAATCATCTCCAACGAGACATGGTGTACCGTCTTCCCCAACTCAACTGCTCACTTTGGCAACGCTGATGTATCAGATCACTCCCCAGCAATTCTCTTTACAGACAACATGCTCCCCAGAAGAGCCTTCCCTTTCAAATTCAATAATCTCTGGACCAAGCATGAAGCTTTCCTTGACACCGTCAAATCTGCCTGGGACTCTGTGATTGATGGGAATGCCATGTTTAGACTGACCAAGAAGCTGAAGATCCTAAAGCCACTCCTCAAAAAATTTCCCAATGCAAAATTCAAGAAGCTTCATACTGACATTGCGGAAAACCGAAAGCTGCTTGATGAAACCCAATCAAAACTCCAGGCCGATCCCCATTGCAATGCTCTCCAGGCGACTGAGAGGAGCCTCACCCTCGCCATCAAAGACCTGCACGTCAAACTCCAGGGCATGCTAAGCCAACTTTCTAAAGAAAAATGGTCCAAACACGGTGACCAATGTTCATCATTCTTCTTTAAAAGCATCAAAATACGGAGGAGTGCTAACCTCATTACTGAAATCATGGATCCAAATGGTGTCCCTGTCAAAACTCCGGAAGAGATCGGTCACTCTCTTGTCTACCACTTCAGTAGGGCTTTCAACTCCCAACGCCTCAACCCCAGTAGGAACTACCCTCCCATTGACCTCCCCACCCTCAACATGAATGATATCTCCTCTCTTAATGCGCCAGTCACGAATGAAGACATCAAACAAGCCCTCTTTAGCATTGGAGACAATAAGGCCCCAGGTCCGGATGGATACAACTCTCTCTTCTTCAAGGACGCCTGGGGCACCATCCAGCATGACTTCACAAACGCAATACACGACTTCTTTATCAACAGAAGACTACTCAAGCAGGTGAATCATACTACCATAACTCTGATCGCCAAGCATGACAAACCCATAACACCCTCGGACTTTAGACCAATATCTTGCTGTAATACGATATACAAAACCATCTCCAAGATTCTCGCTAGGCGCATCAACCACATCCTACCTGATCTCATTAGTCCTAACCAAAGTGCCTTCATTACCTCAAGATCAATCAAGCATAATGTCCTATTATCCCAAGAGATCCTTCACAAGTATGGTAGGCAACACATTTCCCCCAGAGTTGCAATGAAAGTTGATATTTCTAAGGCTTTTGACTCGATCAGCCACAAGTTCATTCTGCATTGCCTACATTTAATGGGGTTTCCGGAGGCCTTCACTGAGCTGGTAAGAGAATGCATCACCACCGCTTCCTATTCAGTCAATGTTAATGGGGAACTAAAAGGCCACTTCACTGGAACTCGTGGGCTTCGCCAAGGCTGCCCTCTTTCCCCTCCACTCTTCGTCATTGCAATGGAATTTCTCACAAGGTTGATCTCGAAGAGAACCTCAAACCCGGATTTCAATTTCCATCCCAAATGCTCCAATCCTGCAATATCTCATCTAGCATTTGCTGATGATCTTATTCTCCTTTGCCGAGGGGATGCCAAGTCTGTTAAGATCCTCCACGATGCTCTCGAGGAGTTTGGTTCACTATCCGGCCTTGTCATAAACCCTGATAAATCTCACATCTACACTGGAGGCATGAATCATGCTGAGATCAATGACGTTGTTTGCATCACCGGAATGAGGATTGGCTCCCTCCCCTTCATGTACCTTGGGATACCTTTGGGTAGTAAACGGCTGAATGTCCATGACTACCTCCCCTTGATACATAAGATCACAAAACGAGTGCACTCATGGAGAGCCAAGTCCCTCTCCTACGCGGGTCGTGCTCAGCTCATCAAAACTATCCTCTACGCAACATGTCACTATTGGTGCTCCATGCTTGTCCTTCCTGCAAAGATTATCACCACTATCACCGGCCTGTTTAGGTCCTACTTCTGGTCGGGTGTGACCAATAGCAAACGCGCCCTTGTGGCCTGGGACTCTATCTGTCATCCGAAAGCCCATGGCGGACTTGATTTCCCCGACCTTGCTACCAAGAATAAGGTCGCCCTCTCCAAAATACTATATGATCTCGATCGAGGCAACCCTAGTCTCTGGAACTCATGGATCAACCAACATCTCTTCAAGCATGGGGACAACATTTGGAGCTGCTCAGCCAGGAACTCTCACTCCCCCTTCTGGAAGAGTCTTCTCACACTCAGGGACGTTCTCCTGACCTCTCCCTCATGGGCTACCTCCCTCACCAACAATAATGGAACCTTCTCCAGGACCAAAGTTTACGATCTCCTCCGACCTCCCTTTCCTACAGATCACCCTTCCCCATTCAAAGCCATATGGCTTCCCTCCAACATCCCCAAACACTCATACATTGCATGGCTTGCTGCCCTTAACCGCCTCCCTACCCTCTCCAAGATCAAATCTTGGAACATGACCAATGATGACTCCTGTCGGCTTTGCAACTTAGTCCCCGAAGATGGTGAGCATCTCTGGAATCACTGCGGCTATAGCTCTACTGTCATGTCCCTTGTTTCACACTGGACTAAGACCCCCTCTCCTTCGCCCTATCTTGGCCGCATATGGCCCTGGCTTGCCTCTTGGACCAACAAGAAACCCCTTCCCATGGACTGTGTAAAGATTGCTGTAATGACTGCTTACCTCTACCACATTTGGATCGCAAGGAACAACCTGATCTACAACCATGCCCTCACCACCCCCTTCGACTGTGCTGGAATGATCATCAGAAGTGTGAAGACGCATTTCGCCCACAACTGGAATGATAGATCGTCTCTCACACGTGACATGGCCCGCAACCTTGGCATTCCCCTCCAATGATCTTTCTTTCCTTCTCCCTGGCTCCCTCATGCTCCTTTGGCACTGATTCTGTACTTAATTTACTGTCTACTTGATCTCTGCTAAGCTTTCAAATCTTGTAACATATCCCCCTTCTAATACAAAT
>BSUD01000153.1:367206-415083 GCA_033239045.1 Fagopyrum esculentum
AAAAACATAAAAAAAAGAATTAATCAAATAGCTAATTTGCCTAATAATTAGTAGCTTATTTATATTAAACGCAACAGACTAACAAATTCTTTCATTGTATTGGTGTGTTTATGGTTTCTTCTATTGATTTTAAGATATGGTTTGTGTCGTGTTTGATCTATGTTATGGCTGTGTGTTTCTTGCCGATTCCGTTTTGTCGGGAGATTTTGCCTTGTTGTTTCACCTTTCACTTGGAGATTAGTACATGGTTTTATATAGAGCTATATTTGTAGTGTTTGGTTAGTCCTCGATCACGAACACCTTATTCGAAAGTAACTTTATGTTCATGTTTCGACCTTTTGATGTCCCACATTGCCTTCGGTATTCGGGTTGGTTTGTTTCTTAAAGTTTGTTCCGTCAGCCTCTCGAGCCACCAAGATGGTTTGATTAGGGTTGGGTATGGGACGAGACGGGAGTAAGGTCATTTTAAGCCCCGTCCCGCAAATTATAAACGGGACGGAATGGGATTTTCTACTTTTTTTCATCGTCTCTTGCGGCCCCTGACCCATGTGGGACGGGCCTAATCCCGCAAGAATTATGCACTGATTATATTTAACATTTGTATCTGTTTTATCTCATGTTTAAAGACACAAATTATAAAAAAAAAAAAATCGATACTGAATTTCCGATTCAAGAGGCCTACATTAGTAGTTAGTACATTCAAAACGAATACAAGTTATATCAAATTGTGTCTTACTGATTCACATTCAAAAAACCTATCGCTGCACTACACTGATGATAGTTTACAAAAGATAACATTTTTTTACATGTTGTGATCCTTCAATTATACATGACATATGTGACTCCTATGAAATAGCATATATTGTCAAGTACCATCAATATGCAAAATTAGAATGTTAATTGAAAATTTTATGATTAATAATATTTTGCGGGACAGGACGGATTAACCGACATAAGAGTTTGGTTTCGCGTCCCATCCCGTAAAATTTTCATTGGAGTCTCACCTTCCCCTTCCACTTCCACTTCCTTGATATACATAGTTCCATTATACGTATTTGTGGGCTTTATTATCCCGTTAGTGTTTGATATAAGTGTTGCAAAATCATTTTAGGAAATCTTCCCTTAATACAAAAACCCTCAAAGGTTTAGCCGCAACTTATCGGTTAGTTAGTTCCTAATCGTCCATTCACCACAAACTTCTTCGTTTCCGCCATCCATTCATCGAATTTGTGAATGAAGTTCCGTTACAAATCGCCGCGCTTGATCAATCTCCCTAAGACTTCGGCACGTTCAACTTGGATAGATGAAAATCTATGGCGGGAGGAGATCTGGAAAAGGTTACCAGTCAAAACCCTATGCCGATTCCGATGTGTATGTAAGTCGTGGAACTCTACAATCTCATCCTTTTTCATGGTCAATCTCCACCACTCTTTCAATATCACTTCCTCCACCATCCCGGCTAAACTAAAACCCTACCTCTTAGTGGATGAGTTCGCATATCCTACTCACGGATCCTACGTTCTATGCCGTCCTCAACAGACCTTGAAACACAAATTACATTTCCCCTTTCAGTCTGCGGATGATGTTTCAGTCAAATGTTTCGATTTTGTTGATGTGATTCATGGCGTACTCTGCATTTCCTATTCCGTGAAATCCTCCTTCGATTCCACCATTCTTTGGAATCCGTCAATCCATAAGTATGTCTCCCTCCCTTCGCTTAATTTCCCGTCGAATTTGGACTCGCACTTTAATGATCCGGATGAGGATGCCTTAAGAAAAATCGCTCTGTTTGGTTGTCATGCTATAGGCTTTGGTTACGATAGTTCTAAGAATGATTTCAAGGTTGTGAGAATTTGGATCCCTACTGAATATATCAATAGCAGATTCCCCCTCCAACCTACTTATGAGATCTACTCATACAAGAAAGGTCTTTGGAGTGTAGGAATTGCTGCTAATCTCCATCAATGTCCATTTCTTTCAAGTACCAGAATAAGTAGAAGCAGCTGTTTTGTAAGTGGAACTCTTCATTGGATTCTTGTGAATCGAAATGTATTGATGTTTGATTATGAGAGCGAAAATTTCAGAACAATGGAGCTCCCAGAAGAAATATTCCTCCCAGAAGGTGAGGAGTCATGGACTTCTCGGGAAGAAGAGATTTTGGAGTATGGTGGCATGCTCGCTGTAGCAGTGAAGTTGTTCTTGGGCGTTGGCATTGGTTTTGAACGTCGGATTGATCTGTGGGTGATGGAAGAGCACGGTGTTGCTGATTCATGGAAGAAGCTTTATAGTATTCGAAGTGGTTTTAACAATGTTGATGTATACCAACCTTCTTTTGTGAAACTCTCTCCATCTGGTCCTAGGCAGTGGAAAAAGACACATTGCATTAACGAGAAGTATATTCTGATATTGAGTGGGCATGTATTCGAGGAAAGCTTGATTTTGATGGATGATGCCAAAGCTCGATCTTATGCAAAGGAGGAGATAGTTTATATATGAGCAGATACAAGGTATATTGTGAGTTAATCTTACTGACTGAAGTTTTATTTGTTATCTGATCTGAATCTGATTATTGTTTGTATTTCAGTGACCCCTCTAAGTGAAGTTGATTGCAGTAGCTTTTAGAATGTTGGCATGGAGGATTAGATGACTAATCTGAATTTATCAGTAAGAATTCCTTGTAATATACAGATCAGTTACTGCTTGCTGCGTCTGTGCATCAGAGCTGTGGATTTGATGATCTTGCTCTAAGACTCATTTATGGAGCCTATTAGACTGCCACTGAAATCATTTTCCACTGCAAAAATAGGTAATGTCATCGTCAAATGTAATTTTCATTCTAGACAAATGAAACAAGTTACAGAAATTCTAGAGAAGAGAAACAATTTTTTATTTTATTTTTACCAATATATTCCATTATGGAAGAGATAGGCTTACGTAATTAATTAGTTTTTATATAAAATAAAATTGAGTTATTTTGTATGGTATTCTAGTTGATCGAATAAAACTAGTGTGACACCCATGCCTTGTAGACTTGTACGAGTTATATTTAAAGAAAATTGATGATACATTATATAGTTAAAAGTTAAGAGAAACATATCAATAATTAATATCGAAGTGTTTGTAAATTCAGTTTATGCTTGGAAACATTCAAAAAAAGACTTACTACAATAAGTATTTTTACGTTGGACTTTTATTTATATTTTTGTGCGTAAGTTAGACATTTATTAGTATAGTGAATAGTCTATTGATCATCAAATATTGTTTTATAATCATTATGATAACCACATTTTTCTGTCTTAAACCAACTAAAAGTAAATATTACGGGCCCAAAAAAACTGGATGTCTATTGATCATCAAACCTTTGAGGTCATAGTATGCCGCCAAAATCTCTCAATTTAAGTTAGTTAGCCCTCATTGAAAATAATATTTGTCATTGAATTATCATTAAGTAATTGCCAATCCTTTGATAAATATATAATAGTAAATTGGTGATTTAGGGCCCTTTTTTATTAGTGTAGATTAACTAGGCCCCTAGGATTATTAATCAAATAAATAAAGATAAAATAAAATGAAGAGGAGATAAAATAGGAGATTCGGATTAGCAATTTAATAAAACTGTAATCAAAACGTGCCTTAATTAAACAATAAAATTTTTAAAAAAAGGCAACCGTAATCACCATGAATATCGCGCCATCTGCAACCTCTATGAGAGAGAGTACATCCATCAATCAAACACATCATCACGTTTTCCAATCGCCGGTTACTTTACTCTTTCTTCTCCATTTTAGGCGGTTCCAGGTCCAATTCTTCTCTGGAGAAATCTCAACATACTCGATTCAAGGTATCGTCTTCACATACACTTTTCGTTTCTTGTACTCATACTTATACAGTTAAGGCGATACTTATAAGCGTTTATTTCATGCTCCATTGAAGGATAGTATACAACCAGTATACGCATATCGCCATTGAAGACCGTTGAAGATAGTTGAAGACCTGTTCAGTATATCGTCTTCCATAAATCACTAAAAGGTACATTTTTTAGTTCGAAATGAAGTTTATTGCAACCTATTCGTCGATTATGTACCAGGTTATTACAAATCGAACACTAATTTGACTATCGTCTTCCATAAATCACACAAAGGTTAACATTGAAAGTATTTTGTGAAAATGTTTTGTTTCTATGTAGACTGATTGTCTTAATATGTAAACAAACTATGCAAAGACAGAGTAATATTCATCTGTTTCATTCCTTCATCTAAGTACTCAGTATATGCCCAGATCTGTTATTGTGATATCTGGTTATGATAATCCAAATGTATTGACGAAGTTGCATGGTCAGTTAGATGTTCGCATATATAGAGAAAATCTACATATCATGTTATACTGTTATGATACACACAAATGTGATACATGTTTATATCAAAATGAATAACGGGTGAATGTGTACCAGATTATACCAATTATGTCTAATATGTGCCTCATATTTGTTAGAATTTGATGCGGAAATGAATAATTGGTGATTATTTGTTGATGCATGTCGGTTCATTGTACTGAACAATAGCAAATATATACATATTATTTAGAAAATTTATACTAGATAAATGTAGAATATGTATACATATCAAGAAAGGCTAATTGAGTATGAATTGAAATAATAACCAAATATGTAGACAAGCATCGTTTTTGGTACATATCAGTGAAGATGTTTATGAAATATTATACATGAATGTGTTACGTTTATAGCTCGTAATAGGCATACAAATTATCTATTTACAATATGTACATATAGCATTCAATGTAAGTTACAAAATCAACTAATCGTACTAGTTCATTGATAGTACAAACACTATGGCAAGAAAAAAGCAAATGGCCATTAAGCCCCACATGAGGAAAGATCATCCTACTTCTGGGGCTGGTCCTTCCAAGCAGGTATTCAAATGTCTTCATTATGTAGTTATTAATCAGTTGTAGCTCATTAGATAAATGTACAGATCTATAAGTAGTCAAATGTAATGGTTTAATTGCAATCATGTAACAGTAAACAAGCATGAGACTATCATACATCATATGCATAACACACATCATTAAACACATATTTATGTAACTGTCATGTATATGTTGTTAAAATCATATGTTTTTCATAAACAAAAAAAAGATACTGATTAGTACATGAGTAAACACATATTTATGTAACTGACATCATATGTATTAATAATATACACAAGTTGATGAAAAAATGCAATATGTTTAAATATATACAGATATTATGATAGCATATGTACAGGTTTTCGAAAACAGTTGATTGTACACATGTAATGTACTTCAATATGTAATAGGCAGCATATATTTGTGAGTATATCATTATATGTATTACATATAAACATACAAATGTGTTGATCAGTCATATTATGAACAGGGAATGGAAGGTACATACACTCAAGATGTCGCAGCAATGAATAGGGAAGACAATCCTCAACTGAAGGTTGGTCAAAATATTGTAGACTACATAATATTCATGATTTTGTTTAATGTACTGATATATTACAACATATTAAATTTACCTTTACAGTTCACCTACCGATGGGTGGAAAATGAATCCCCTCGGATGGCTCGTATTAACAGCTTTAGTCGACTCCAGCTTATACCATTGATACTTGACGGACTGTCTGATTCTGACAATAAAAGAATGAAGAATGGGGTATTTGACCCAATAATTGAAATGAGCACACGACTGAAAATGTCAAACCAGATCATACACTTCATGTTGATGAGGGAGGTTCAGACAAGGAGACAACACTCTATGTGGTTTGGAGTCAAAGATGTACTGCTAAGGTTTGGAATCAAGGAGTTTGAAGAAATAACGGGGCTCAACTGCGATGAGGATTTCTTTGAATCATACGATGAAACACCCGATGTCGACATGAAAGCTGTTCTTGGTGTAGAACGTTGTTCAACTAAAGATCTGGAAGAAAGATACATGAAAGAACCCAAGGAATCCCCATTCAAATACAAAATGCCCCTCATCATTTTCATTGAATGTGTTGTGTCCAAAGACAGGAAAACCCAAATCAACCAGCAAACGATCAACATGGTAAATGATATGGACCTTTTTAACTCGTTTCCATGGGGTAGATTAGCTTTCGTACAGACTAAGAAGTTCCTTCAATCCTGTGAGGTTGGAAAAGATAGGAACAACGGTGGCTACAACATTGGAGGGTTTCCACTTGCGCTGCAGGTATGTGTAAATATGATTGGTGTTTATTTGCAATTGATGTTTCCAGTTAAGCAACCAGAAATTGTGCATTGAAAATACAATGTTTATGTAGGGCATATCCACATATTTTAATACATAATCATAAAATATATAAGTATGCATAAATATTTTATGTTTGTATGACATATTATACAAATATTTGCTTTCCATTCAATTCCAAAGCTTGCAAGGGTATTCGCAAGCTTAGTAAATGAAAATGCATCACCTTTGTGCCTACGTTGGGTATCAAAGTCTGGTAAAGGGGGTAAGCCGTTCCCTGGGTATGCAGACATTAAGGGTGTTATAAATACCCTTGAAAAGAAGGAAATAAAAACAGTCCAAGAACTCAGTGAATCGGATGACATCGATAGGTGGGTGACAAAAGAGGGAGAAGATGAGAGGATTGATTTCTTGTTTGAAGCTGGATTTGAAAAGTTTGACTTAATAATTACAAGGCTAAATATTGTGCACGAGAAGGAAAAAGAATTTAGGTACGTTATGTACTGATTTGTACATTATATTGTTTTATGTAGATAACAGTTAGACATATTTATTGATAGGTTTTTGTTGTGTAGTCCAATTGTACCAGAAATAAAGATTAAAAGCAAATCAAATACGAAGGATGATGAAGATGTTGATGACTTTGTTGATCCACCTAGTAAGTTAAAGAATTTACTTATTGATTACATATTAAATGAGATGTACTGAACATATAATTTGTGTACACAGAAAAACAAAAATTGGAGGTGAAAGTTGTGGAAAAGATGAAGGGGAAAAGGAAAGCAGAAAATACTATCCCAATCATCAAGAATCTCAGGTTGTCATATTAATTAAAACAAGTTTTTTTTATAAATCCAGAATATATGTAGTTGATAATACATATGTTAAACGTCATGTAGATCGTCAAAGATGACGAACAAGAACAAGGACTCCCTATCTGTAGAAACGATAGATGCAACTCCTGATAAAGAACCCGAAGGAAAGAAGGAGAAGTGTGTTGAAAAAACAGAGGCAAAGATTCCGGATAGCCCAAGGTCAGTCTTACAATGTACATAATTTAATACATAAACTAAAAACATGGCAATATATATATATATATATATATATATATATATATATATATATATATATATATATATGATTCAAATTGTAAAGAATATTTACCGTGTTTTTCAAGGATGTAAATACTTTATTGCTTGAACTCTCAAAATGGAAGCAACTCAGCCGGAGTGGGTTGCAAAAATAATGGAAAAATTGGAATCAATTGAACGGGATCAGAAAGATCTTGTAGACAAGGTTGAACAGCAAGGAATTATGATTGATGATTTGACAACATATTCAAAGGATCTTGGAACGCTATATGATAAGATAGACACAACTGTGTACATGGCAAGTAAGAGGACCGAGAACAAAATCAAAATTCTTGTCAAAGAACTTATAGCCCAATCAGCTGATACAAGAGGGAATGCCCCAACTGAAAAGAGTGCTGCTGCTTCTCCAAAAGAGATTGCAGATGATGTTTCTGTTCAAGAAATAGGTGGTGGGTCGAGCGAGGTATGAAACAACACAAGTGTGTAGCCTATAATACAAAAACATCGTAGAATATGTAATGTATATGTATGTTTATGTAACTGAATATGATACTCTACATATGACATAATATAAAAATATGTAATGTCTGTTTATCATTTTGTTAAAACAGGGTGTTAATGTAATAGAGCCTGTTCGAAGGGTTGAACTAAGGGTTCCAAAAGATAGTAAATACAAGCGTACCCCGTTCAGAAAAAACGTGAAACTTCCGAAAGAACCACCAATGAGCTTGTTACAAACAGCTGAGCGTCAAAAACTGTATAACTAGGTGAAGAACAAAGACGATCAAGGTATGATTCGGGGTTATATTAAGAACATATCCAGAGCATCAATACAGGACATACTGAAACAAAGCGCCTGGATTAAAGACGAGGTATGTACACATAATCAATACATATATATACATAGTGGATACATATTGAGTTATTCAGATATGTACATGCGCAGGATGTACAATTTGCTTACATTTATACACAGAAAATGTATAAATAATGTGATTCCAATATTTATGTTTTGTCGTAGAATATTGAATAGATCAATATGTAACTACTAATATGTACATATTTTTTACTTTTTCATATAGAATATGTATTAGTATAGAGATCCCGTAAGTATTTTTTATCACATGTTTATTGATTATATCATGATGTAACTGCTCTTGCTGAGTTCATTATGTAACTGTTCATATTTTCATATTGCAACTGCTCTTGCTGTGGTCAATATATAACTGTTGTTGCCTTGAATCAACATGTAACTGCTCATATGTACAACTTAATTATATATATATATATATATATATATATATATATATACAGAATATGTGTAGTTATGTTTGACCCCGTAAATTTGTTTTCCATAGGCTATTGATGAGATCATTATGAACATGCGGAAGAGCATTGTTGAAAACCCTGAACGATTCGCCAAGATTGTTGTGCTTTCAACTGTTTGGTCTAGGGCATACTACCGTACAGTATTTGAAAAGCATATTACTATGAAAGAATCGAAGCAAAGTTTCAATTAAAGCATGCACGAGGTTATTTCTGGGGACAGTCCACAGATGTTCCGAAAGGCGTTATATGATGTTGATGTCATATATTCACCATTCAACCTCCAAGAATCCCATTGGGTTGCTCTTGAAATTAATTTCCGTATGTGGTGCATATATGTTTATGATCCACAGATACACTACACAAAGGATGACAAACTGCATAACCTTCTTGAGCCCATGGCTGTTATGCTCCCTAAACTGCTTGGAGTACATGGTAAGCACAAAAGGCTTGGAGATCGACTAAAGGGTCCACTAAAGGTGATCAGGAAGACTGGGTTGAACATCAACGCTGATGGGTACGTGCTGTGTACTTCAATTATGTAGTTTCCATACAATACTACATACTTTGTAATTATGTGCACTTTTTTGAACACAGGGGAAGCTGTGGCATATTCACTCTAAAGTATATACAGTACTTAGCGTCTGGACGTAAAAATTTGAGTGCTATCAGCGATGAATTTGTTCAAGCAAATAGAGAGAAATTGGCAAATGTTGTGTTCACCCGGGAATGGCGCGACTGGTTCAATGAGGACTGAAAAACATCCAATTATGTAATGGTTTATGGAACCCAAACACTAAGACTTTCATTTTACTGCTTTGTGTTTTAAGTTGCGCGAATGGGTTGATGAGAATTGAAAAACATCTGTTTATGTAACGGTTTATGTAAACGAAACACTTAGACCGCAATGTTACTCCTTGTTTTTATTATGACCCTTAACTACTATACACATGGTTGTGTATAACGGTTTGATGTTCATTGCACATGTTCGTATGACATAATAAAGTAAGATAAACAACATAGAAAGTTATAATTATTCAGATTATTAACTTATGCAATATATATGTACATAATCGATAAATTTTTATATTAAAATAAAGCACACATATCAATTGCAATTTACGTACATAACATATAACAATACACATACGCATATAAATTATGTACACAATGTCGTTTGAATTTGACTTTGGATATATTGATTCGCAAATACATTATACATTTATTAACACAATAGAGTATACGAGTTATATATATGTGTGATATACATATTTTAAAAAAAAGGACGTTTGTATATATATAATGAAGGCAATTTTTATAAAGTTGATAACAAACTAACACATTAAATGTACGGAGTAAAATATTGAATTAATTATCAAATAAACTTGGCTATTTCGGCTGATTTACACAAGTTTTCTTAGTGTGTCCACTAAAGTCACAACAACTACATTTTCTCTTAGATCTTTGTTCCCAAGATGCACGAAATTTGGACTTTGGCATCCTTCCACACCTCTTATGCTTCAATGGGGGCTCACAAGCAATATCTGAAACGTATATCGATATATCCCAATCTGACTTGCTCGGCACCGGGTAAATAACCTCTGCATATCCAGACCTCCAATATTCTGTGGAATAATATTTACTTACAAGATAAGAAGGACTCATACCTACATGTTTCGCTGCAGCTACTGCATGTATGCATGGTATTTCTTCTATATCAAACTCTTTGCAGGCACAAGTCTTCATTTGCAAACAAACAATGACCTGTTCATCCGCCCTTTTTACCTCAAATTCCATCCTCTCTACTTCAAGTGTGTACATAAAGTAAGAACCTGCTTCATCAAACCTTTTTTGAATGATAGCCTCAACTTTTGGTGTGGAAACATCCACACAAGATTGCGATTTTTGACGGCGTTCCGCAAACCACCGTGACATAAATTGTTTGATTTCATCTAGCATTGCTAACACTGGATATTCCCTCCCTTCTTTCATTATGCCATTAACACACTCGGCGTTGTTGCTAGTCATTATGTTATACCTTTTTCCAAAAGATAATGAACGAGCCCACGTTGATATCCCCATCTCAGTAAGCAACTCTCCCACCTTCGGCTTTTCCTATACATATTTGTATACATAAGTATACATATTATATACATAACAAACAGATGAATCCATGAAGTAACAACACATACCAAAGATATTTGCCTAAGTAGTTCAATGTAGTCAGATTCTCTGCATTTCTTTGCCCCTTCAATAAACAGTTGTAGGATACGGTTCGATCTTGTCCTCTTTCGCAGGTTCCCCTTAAGATGTCAAATACAGTAACCATGAAATGCCAAACGATAGTTCGCTGAAATACCCTTCTTTATTGAATTATATCGATCAGAAACAAACACAAGTTCCTTGTTATCCGGAATTATACGACTCAAATTATTAAAAAAGAAATCCCAGGACGCATCATTCTCACTATCAACAATACCGAAAGCAATTGGGTAGATTTGTTGATTTGCATCTTGCGCAGTTGCAACGAGCAACACCCCTCCATATTTCCCACTTAAATGTGTGCCATTTACCATTATAACCTACATATTTATAAAAAATGTACACATTTGAAATACATAATAAATTATAAATTACTACATATTGTTAAGAATAAAGGTATTGTACCTTTCGCATTGCACCAAATCTTCTGATAGATTGACCAAACGCGACAAATACATATCTGAAACGATTCTCCTCATCAAGTACAAGGGCAGAAATTGTACCATTGTTCACTTCCTCTAACATATACAAATATGCGGGGATGGAGCTATAATTATCTTCTGAAGTTCCTCTAATCATGTCCTTAACGGCCTCCTGTGCTTTCCAACACTTCTAATAACTAGCATCTATTCGATGTAAACTCTTCATAACAGTGACTATCTGATTAACTGAAGGTAACTTCTTCGAGTTGCCGTACCTACATAAACATTGTGTACACAAATTAGTACACAACTTACATTCAAGAACATAAGGTTCAGTTATAATATACAACATACATTGATTTCACTTTCTCTGCAATTACTTGATAGGAATCTCCCCTGTTCCCAGCTCTCCTCATGCGATACGAACATGTGTGTGTGGACACATACCTTGTTGTTGTAAAATAACTTGATTCCCCAAGCTTAGTGAAACGAACCCTCCATTTACATTCTTCGTCAATACATCTTGTTGTTACTGCCTTCATTTTTTACTTAACAATCCTATATTGGGAACATTCGGATATTGAATGCAAACACAAAACATTCTTTAACTCTACCTTTGAAGTATATGTTTTCCCCAACACAAGCTCATAATCATGCACATCTGGTATGTAACAGTCAAAAATCGAAGATGGCCTAATCGGAAATTTTAAAGAATTAAATCCGTTTTAACATGAGATACCTATCGAGGTAACCTCCTCCTAGATGATATTACAACCCGGTGTTATTTGGAGCATTTGGGAGCTTCAATTAATAAAAATGCAATTGAGAGAAATGATCAGGACATCGGACATGTCCTAGATATGAAAAAACATGGAAAGGCAAAACGGCCAAAAGAGTCGCTATTTCGTTTCTTAGCGGCTAAGAAAGACGGCTTAGGAATACGCGTTTTTCGAGACAATTGCGGAATAATTATCCATACAATATTTCGGATTTATTATTCCAATTTTGAGAAGTTTGGAGAAAGGGTCTTAAATCGCTTTCGGATCGGTGAAAGGATAATCATCGACTCCGCTAAAGGATAATTATCGTCTTCGCTATAAATAGCTGAAATAACGTTTATTAATTCATTTCCTTTCACGTTTCCTCGTAAAAACTCTGATTTCTCTCAACCTTCAAACTCAGATCTACTCTCCGTTTCTAATCCGATTTCAAATCCGTTTGAGTTTTTGGATTCCTCTCTTCATTGTGGTACCGAGTTTCTACATTTCCGAGCAAGGGAAGGTCTGGTCGAGCATATATGATACTAGGGAGGTTTCCTCGCTCAGATTCCGGTGAATTTGATGGTGTCCGAGCATAGCCTGCGTCGTTGTGATTCCGAATCTTCTTTCAGATCGTCAATCGGGTTAGTAACGAATAAGTTATGAATTTATTCGTTTTCCGTATTGCGATTTGGCCTAAATTGACCTTAGGCTTATCAAAATGGATAATTGAAAATTCCATTATGCTCATTACATTATTCTGGTGATTATGGGTTGTTTGTTTGATGAGATTTGATGACAGGCGGGTTCAGAAATTGCCTGCGGGCAAAACGTTGTTATGGCAAAATTTAATTAATTAATTAAAGGTTAATTAATTAAATTGGGATTATAGAGGAGGATATAAGTTAATTAAATTCAAAGGAATGAATTTAACTGGTGTTTGAAGCGAGAAGTTTAATACGAAGAATATGATATTCTCAACAGGTGTTGTTGAAGGTTTCGGTCTAACTATAACGTAGTTGCTTTGTGAGCGTATCCAAGCACGAAAAAAGAGGATAGCCCGAGTGGGAAACGGACTCAATAGTTGGGTTGCGAGGTTTTATTGTTCTTACCTGCGAGGTAAGTGTATATGAATTACACTTGCTTAATATATGTTATGTATTTAATATGCTATGATTTTATGCATGCTTGAGTGTATATATATGTTTGTTATGATTTTATGCATGCTTATATGTATATGAGTGAGACGATGATGATGACTTGATATTCCTTATGAAAGCATGCATGAGGTACATGAGATGATAGTGGAAAGAATATGATGAAAGAATATGATGAAAGCATGAAATTGAGTTATGATATGAAAGTGATAATATATGATGGTAATTGATTAATTAGCCCAACTGGGTCCCGCACGGGTTTCCGGGGGACGAGGTCGCTACCTGATCTACAGGGGGCCTCAAAGGTCGCTACCTGATCTACAGGGGGCCTCAAGATAAGAAAAACAGCCAGAGGTCGCTACCTGATCTACAGGGGGCCTCAAGATAAGAAAAATAGTCCAAGATCGCAACCTGATCTACAGGGGGTCTTAGGACAAGATGGCCGAGGTCGCTACCTGATCTACAGGGGGCCTATGATGCTATCGGGTTGGCCAACCGAAAGAAAAAAAAAGAAAGAAAGAAAAGAAATACGAAAGCACATGAGAAAATATATCGTACGATCAGTTGGGGCTAGTTAGTTAATTATCACCTATGCATCGATGCGATCGAGTCTAGCATGTTATATGTCATGTTATGATGTGATGAGATGATATGTTTATATGTGATGTGTGATAACATGCTTGAATGTTTATGTGAAATGTGATATGAATGGTTGTGGAATTATATGTGAATGTGGATATGTATGTGTGCTTTGAAATGTGAGGAAGGGTATAGAGTGTCCTTTGGGGACGGGATATTAGATACTTATATATATTGGGAGAGTGCGATTTGTATACCCTTACTGAGCGTGTGGCTCATTGTTGTTATATCCACATATTTTTCAGCTACTCAGACTCGGCCTAGCCAAGGCAAGGACGTTGGACCCAACACTTGGATTTGAGATCATATCAGGTGGGCTGTTATGGGATGCTACCGCCTAGGATGTTTTGCATGGTTTTAAAACAGTTGTGTTTTTGTTAAACAGGGTTTTATGACGTATGTTAGTATGTATATATGTTGTGAAGATGGTTGTAAGATAAAGTTTTAAAATTTTACGTTTTCCGCTTTTCCGCTTATTGCTTTAAACAGGGTTAATTAACTGGTAATAAACTAGAAATGAATTAGGTGGGTCACATTTGGTTGGTATCAGAGCAGGGATATGATTCCTTGGCTTGGGTTGTGGGAAGTTTTCTGAAAAGCTTTTGAAAGTTTCTTTTTCGTTTAGATGGCGGAGCACAGCCAAAGGGTCGACTGAGTGTGTACATGCTCAGGGTAGAAATGATCAGGAGCACCCTAAGGTGCCAGTTTAGCTAATATCATTACCACCATCGGATATGGTTGGTATATATAATTTACTGATATATTTGAGAGAGGTTATGCCACCATAGAGACAACAGTGTCTCAAGCGGGTATTAGTAAAGATGGACAAGAATTTTTTTAGAAGATTTGCCGCCAAGGGACAAAGCCGTTTGAGGGGACTACTGATCCATTAGTAGTGGATGAGTGATTGGGGAACATTGAGTCCATTCTAGATGGAGTTATCTGCTCTACTGAGAGACGGGTACAATATGATATATCCTTGCTTGAGGGAGCAGGTAGAGATTGGTAGGACACGGTCCCTAATGGCCGTAGTATACCACTAGTGCTGACATGGGGATGATTTCTTGAGAGAGTTTGATGTGATGTTAGTAATGGATTGCTCATCCACTCATATAGCTTTGGTTAATTGTTATACAAAGGAAGTCACCATGGAGGTAGATGGGGTGAGAGAGGTGATTCTGACATGTGAGAGGAATATGAATCCTGCTTGCCTCATATCTACAGTGAAAACTTTTAGATTACTTCAAGACGGGTGTCAAGCTTATTTGGCTAGTGTGTCAGATTTTATGATTGTTAGCCCCGGAGTATCTGAGGTGGATGTTGTCAGAGAAATTCCTGATGTTTTCCTTGATGATTTACCTAGTTTACCTCCGAGTAGAGAGGTAGACTTCGAGATTGAAGCATTACCAGGTGCAACACCTATATCAATTGCTCCTTACAGGATGGCTCCGCTAGAGCTCAAGGAGTTACAGAAACAACTAGAGGAGTTACGCGAGAAGGGTTTTGTACGCCCGAGTATTTCTCCTTGGGTGCACCAGTGTTTTTTTGTGAAGAAGAAGAACGGTAGTTTACGATTATGCATAGATTACCGCTAGTTGAACAAAATAACCATCAAGTACAGGTATCCCTTACAGAGGATAGAGGATTTACTTTATAAATTAAGAGGTTCTACATTGTTCTCGAAGATTGACGTTTGATCGGGATACTGGCAGTTGAGGATAACAGAGAATTCAATACCGAAGACAACTTTTCGTACTCGGTATGGACACTATGAGTTTACAGTTATGCCTTTTGGGTTGACGAATGCACCTGCAGCATTCATGGCTTTGATGAACTCGATCTTCCAATCTTATCTAGATCAGTTTGTCGTGGTCTTCATTGATGATATCTTGATATATTCCCGAGATGCAAATACTCATAGAGAACATTTGAGACGTATCTTAGGGATTCTGAGGGAGAGATAGTTGTACGCGAAGTTCAGCAAGTGCGAGTTTTGGACGGATCAGATTGCCTTTCTAGCGCATGTGATATCACGAGATGGTATACAACCTGATCCATCCAAGATCAAGGCTATTACAAAATGGGAAATTCCGAAGAGCATTACGGAGATTCGCAACTTCTTAGGACTTGCGGGTTATTACAGGAGGTTTGTAAATAACTTCTCCATTATCGCGCGCCCATTGACTAACTTGCTAAAGAAGAATCAGCAGTTTATATGGGATAACAGTTGTCAAGAGAGCTTTGAAGAACTTAAGAAAAGATTGACTACGTTCCCTATTCTGGTTGTACCCTCAGATAAGGGTAACTTTGTGGTTTACACCGACGCATCTGGGAGTGGCTTAGGAGGAGTTCTAATGCAGGAAGGGAAGGTGATAGCATATACATCTAGACAGTTGAGACCTCATGAGCAGAACTACCCTACACACGACCTAGAGCTTGCTGCTATAGTTCATGCTCTTAAGACCTGGAGGCACTATCTTTATGGTGATACATTTCCGGTGTTTACCAACCATAAAAGCCTGAAGTATATTCCCACTCAGAGGGATCTGAATCCGAGGCAGAGAAGATGGATGGAGTTACTCAAGGATTATGATTGCACTATAGAGTACCATCCAGGAAAGGCGAATGTGGTAGCTGACGCTCTCAGCAGAAAGAGCAGTGACCAAGGCGGTAAGGTCAACTACAAAGTTGAGCATCTATTAGCTCTCAGAGTTATGAGAGTAGAGATGGATGTAAGAGGATCTGAGTTGATAGCGAACATTCAGGTAAGACCGTTGATTCTTGATGAGATTTCAATTAGACAAGATGAGGATGATACACTGAAGAAGTTGAAAGCTAAAGTGGGAGATGCTACCACTACACACTTCCAGTTGTCTGATCGGGGAGTGTTATACAGAGGTGCACGGATATGCGTGCCAAACATTGAGGAGTTAAAGAAGAAGCTACTTGAACAGGCACATTCCTCGAGGTATTCCATGCATCTTGGGAGTACGAAGATGTTTAATGACCTGAGGAAGATCTATTGGTGGCCCAGGATGAGACGAGAGGTAGCTGATTTTGTGGCTCGATGTCTAGTGTGTCAGCAAGTGAAGGCTGAACACCAAGCACCAGCAGGGAAGTTACAATCTTTTATCAGTTCCTGAGTGGAAGTGGGAGCGGATTACAATGGATTTTGTGGTTGGACTTCCTAGGACTTTCAGAAAGAATGACACGGTATGGGTGATTGTAGACAGATTGACGAAATCTGCTCACTTCTTACCGATGAGACAAGATAACTCCTTAGATGAGCTGACAGAGTTGTATGTGAGAGAGATTGTTCGACTGCACGGAGTCCCTGTATCGATTGTATCTGATAGAGATCCAAGGTTTACATCCCATTTCTGGGGAAGTCTGCAAACTGCCTTAGGTACAAGATTGCATTTCAGTACAGCATTTCATCCTCAGACAGACGGACAATCAGAGAGAATGATTCAGACCTTGGAGGAGATGTTGAGATCTTGTGTTTTGGAGCTTAAAGGTAACTGGGATTCTAACCTGCCATTGCTCGAATTTGCGTATAATAACAGTTTCCATTCGAGTATTGGTATGGCCCCTTACGAGGCCTTGTATGGAAGGAAGTGTCGCACACCTGTATGTTGGGAATTTGAGGGCATGCGACAGATAGAGGGTCCTGAACTTGTACAACAGACAATAGAGAAAGTACAAGTAGTAAAGTAGTGCTTGAAGGCAGCACAAGATCGTCAAAAGAGCTACTTTGATCGCCATAGACTAGAGATGACATATGAGATAGGCGATAGAGTGTTTTTGAAGGTATCTCCTTGGAGGGGAGTTATGAGATTTGGTAGGCATGGGAAGTTAGCACCGAGATACATTGGTCCATATGAGATCTTAGAGAAGATCGGACCACTTGCGTATAGGTTGGCGTTACCACCTGAGTTATCAATGTTGCATGATGTCTTCCACGTATCAGTGCTACGGAGGTATAGGTCAGATCCTAGTCATATCATTCCCGAACCTGAGATAGAAGTATCTGAGAACTTGTCCTACCCAGAAGAACCAGTTGAGGTTTTAGGCAGGCAAGTTCGAAGATTGAGGAACAAGGAGATTCCGATGGTGAAGGTCAGATGGGGACATCATTCAGCTCGAGAGGCTACATGGGAGACCGAGCGAGATATGAGAGCTAGATACCCTTATCTTTTTGAGTAAAAACCTCGATAAATTGTGATCCGGTTGTGCATCCTTTTGATATATCTACGAGTTTGGTTCTACGTCCTTTCTTAAATTTCGGGACGAAATTTCTTAAAGTGGGAGATATTTGTAACAGTCAAAAATCGAAGATGGCCTAATCAGAAATTTTAAGGAATTAAATCCGTTTTAACACGAGATACCTATCGAGGTAACCTCCTCCTAGATGATATTACAACCCGGTGTTATTTGGAGCATTTGGGAGCTTCAATTAATAAAAATGCAATTGAGAGAAATGATCAGGACATCGGACATGTCCTAGATATGAAAAAACATGGAAAGGCAAAACGGCCAAAAGAGTCGCTATTTCGTTTCTTAGCGGCTAAGATGGCTTAGGAATACGCGTTTTTCGAGACAATTGCGGAATAATTATCCATACAATATTTCGGATTTATTATTCCAATTTTGAGAAGTTTGGAGAAAGGGTCTTAAACCGCTTTCGGATCGGTGAAAGGATAATCATCGACTCCGCTAAAAGATAATTATCGTCTTCGCTATAAATAGCTGAAATAACGTTTATTAATTCATTTCCTTTCACGTTTCCTCGTAAAAACTCTGATTTCTCTCAACCTTCAAACTCAGATCTACTCTCCGTTTCTAATCCGATTTCAAATCCGTTTGAGTTTTTGGATTCCTCTCTTCATTCTCTTCATTGTGGTACCGAGTTTCTACATTTCCGAGCAAGGGAAGGTCTGGTCGAGCATATATGATACTAGGGAGGTTTCCTCGCTCAGATTCCGGTGAATTTGATGGTGTCCGAGCATAGCCTGCGTCGTTGTGATTCCGAATCTTCTTTCAGATCGTCAATCGGGTTAGTAACGAATAAGTTATGAATTTATTCGTTTTTCGTATTGCGATTTGGCCTAAATTGACCTTAGGCTTATCAAAATGGATAATTGAAAATTCCATTATGCTCATTACATTATTCTGGTGATTATGGGTTGTTTGTTTGATGAGATTTGATGACAGGCGGGTTCAGAAATTGCATGCGGGCAAAACGTTGTTATGGCGAAATTTAATTAATTAATTAAAGGTTAATTGATTAAATTGGGATTATAGAGGAGGATATAAGTTAATTAAATTCAAAGGAATGAATTTAACTGGTGTTTGAAGCGAGAAGTTTAATACGAAGAATATGATATTCTCAACAGGTGTTGTTGAAGGTTTCGGTCTAACTATAACGTAGTTGCTTTGTGAGCGTATCCAAGCATGAAAAAAGAGGATAGCCCGAGTGGGAAACGAACTCAATAGTTGGGTTGCGAGGTTTTATTGTTCTTACCTGCGAGGTAAGTGTATATGAATTACACTTGCTTAATATATGTTATGTATTTAATATGCTATGATTTTATGCATGCTTGAGTGTATATATATGTTTGTTATGATTGTATGCATGCTTATATGTATATGAGTGAGACGATGATGATGACTTGATATTCCTTATGAAAGCATGCATGAGGTACATGAGATGATAGTGGAAAGAATATGATGAAAGCATGAAATTGAGAAATGATATGAAAGTGATAATATAGGATGGTAATTGATTAATTAGCCCAACTGGGTCCCGCACGGGTTTCCGGGGGACGAGGTCGCTACCTGATCTACAGGGGGCCTCAGAGGTCGCTACCTGATCTACAAGGGGCCTCAAGATAAGAAAAACAGCCAGAGGTCGCTAACTGATCTACAGGGGGCCTCAAGATAAGAAAAATAGTTCAAGATCGCAACCTGATCTACAGGGGGTCTTAGGACAAGATGGCCGAGGTCGCTACCTGATCTACAGGGGGCCTATGACGCTATCGGGTTGGCCAACCGAAAGAAAAAAAAAGAAAGAAAGAAAAGAAATACGAAAGCACATGAGAAAATATATCGTACGATCAGTTGGGGCTAGTTAGTTAATTATCACCTATGCATCGATGCGATCGAGTCTAGCATGTTATATGTCATGTTATGATGTGATGAGATGATATGTTTATATGTGATGTGTGATAACATGCTTGAATGTTTATGTGAAATGTGATATGAATGGTTGTGGAATTATATGTGAATGTGGATATGTATGTGTGCTTTGAAATGTGAGGAAGGGTATAGAGTGTCCTTTGGGGACGGGATATTAGATACTTATATATATTGGGAGAGTGCGATTTGTATACCCTTACTGAGCGTGTGGCTCATTGTTGTTATATCCACATATTTTTCAGCTACTCAGACTCGGCCTAACCAAGGCAAGGACGTTGGACCCAACATCTGGATTTGAGATCATATCAGGTGGGCTGTTATGGGATGCTACCGCCTAGGATGTTTTGCATGGTTTTAAAACAGTTGTGTTTTTGTTAAACAGGGTTTTATGACGTATGTTAGTATGTATATATGTTGTGAAGATGGTTGTAAGATAAAGTTTTAAAATTTTACGTTTTCCGCTTTTCCGCTTTTCCGCTTATTGCTTTAAACAGGGTTAATTAACTGGTAATAAACTAGAAATGAATTAGGTGGGTCACATGGTACATATGTAACTACACGAGGCACTATCGCTAGTGTGTCACCCGGCGTAAGATCTTCTTCTACTGTCACCGACACATTTGATGAATATGTAGTTAAATCAAGTTGCAGATACTCTTTCATATTTTGTTCTGTATTATGTAACGCATCCAGTGTCACAACATTGTTAGGCTTATGAACACTTACTGTCGTCACACACATTGGCACACACCAAATGAACTACTGTAGACCATTTATTTGGAGGAATGTTTCCAAATCAACCGTTGTGGTGACGTTGAATGGCTTGAGTGAAGGATTGAATGGATTCTTGTACGATAATTTGACATCAAAGTCGGACTTACATATCCCAAACTGCGTTGAAACCTTATCTACTAATTCCTCAAATGTGCAAGATCCATCTACAGCAAGAGGCTTGCTTGTAACATCACCAATGTATTCCCATACATTAGTCTTCAACTCCCAAGCACCATCGTAATAGAATGTCGCAAATACAGTACTCATACCTAATACATAAATAACAATAACATGTTATATTACATACACATCACATAACGTAACGACATATTCAATACACAAGACAAATACATATCATACCCACATCTATTAGTTTTTCATTGTACAACGACCTAGTAACAATTAGGTTTACATTCAAACAAAACACACAAAACGACATACAAATACATATTACCTGGTACATACACAATCTATTGATTAATACCACACATATGTAGTCGAATCCCACCGTCTTGTGTATATACTCGTTATCTTCCGATGATACTGAGTATATCAGAAGGACCAACAATGGCGTCCAGATTTTCGGATGAAATAAACGGAAGAACACAATCAATATGTTTCTGAATATGAGCGCCTTATGTATACGATCGAATTCTATCGAACGATTAAGGAGGAATGCATATGAGAAATCATAGATTCAATGTAGAAGACGACAATAGCACAAACTCGGATGAAGCAGCAATGGCGTCCAGAAAGCTTCTGCAAACGATCGTCTAATGGATATTCAATTAATGAATGGTAATTATCAAACGCCTATTCCCTTATTTAAGGGCTGAAATAAATTTTAATGACTTAAATTAAGCTAATTAATACGGATAATTAGGAAAGAGGATTATTCAGCAAATCTATAGAATCCTACATATTTATTTGATTAATCTTTTTTGTAAATTATAGAGGGGCCTAGTTTGTTAACAAGAAACAAAAAGGGCCTAGTTTGTACACACCATTACATAAGTTGCCTACTTACCCAACTCATCCAATATATTATTGCACACCATCCTTAAATTTAAAACGGAAAACGGTTCGAAACCATTAGACGGCGCGCCGTCTAATAGATCGAAAGGTCGAAAAAGATCGACAGACGGACTAACCGTCGTGAAGGGCCACACAAAAAAGGAGAAAAAAAAATACACAAAAATACATCAAAAAAATCCGAAAGAAAAAAGTTCTCAAAAAAAAAACAAGATGCAAGATCCAGCCAACAGGAAAAAGCAAGATGAATGATCCAGCCAACAGGAGATCACGAGCATAAACGTTCATCGACAACTAAGTAAACCTTCTAAGAAGAGTTTTCAAAATTGAATTTTGCATTCTACCTTGGGGTAAACACCATACCATTCCATTAATTTTTTTTCTACCAAAAGAATCAAGAAAATAAAGTATTATAGTATCATGGGATATATGCATGATTGATTATAAAATAAAATTTATTTTTAATTTAATTATTATGATATTAGTCTAATGTTATAATCATATGATAATCATTGATCACAACTTGATTTAATCCATGCATACGTTGACATTAAAAAATGATAGCTTTTCAGGAAGAAAGAAAAACTCAATCAAACCGTTCATCTTGCATTAAATACTAAGTAGTTGCACGAAATAAGAATCTTGATTCTAACTTTCTAATCTTTTATCCTACCAAATTATGAACATCATTAGGTGTTTCGTATATAGATTGCCAAAAGTTATTAATTAGCATATAAACGGGTATTCCTCGGAGTATTTGGTTTAACGGCTTATTAACCTTAAAATATGTCGTCAAATGTTAGTCGTATAAAAAGACGAGAGATATATATTCCGGTGGATTTAGAAAAATATTCATATATATATATATATATATATATATATATATATATATATATATATATATATATATATATATAAATAAAGTCAGTTGACTATCCAAACAAACCTTACCAGGCCTTCACTAAATTTATATGTTGCATTTCTTATGTATGATTAAGTTATTTTGACGTAATAAGAGATTGATTGATTAGCATGATAGATGTAATAAGAGATTGATTGAATTTAACATATAGTTTAGAGTTTAATCATTAGGCTAAGACTTTGATATTTAATGCAGTTATGTCTCCTCAGTCCTCAATAACAAACCTAGCTGAAACAACACGTACCTACCAATACCATAGTAAATATTATCTCATCAACTAGAGCTGATACTATCCGGATTCGGGCCGGATCCGGTCCGGACTTTTTGTAATTTTTTGTCCGGATGTCCGGGTCGGATCCGGGCTAAGCCCGAGTTCCGGGCTTATAGTCATGTCCGTACCCGTCCGGATGTCCGGGCCGGGTTGTCCGCCGGGTACCCGGATTCAATTTTCTTTTAATTCTAAAAAAATTGCAATTTTGACTATCTTAAAACTCGCTGGCCTTCAACCCCTATTGGTGTTGGAACACCAATCGAACACCAATCAAGGAACCAACCAAGCGTCAAAACAACCCTTAACTCCATCATTCCAATCGGCAATCGCCATCGAACAATCGAACACCAATCGCCAAACACCGAAATCAGCCTGAAATTGAAGTCGAAGCCAGCCCGAAATCGAAGTCGAAGACAACCTCCAAACTCGCTGGCCTTCAAAGTCCTCCAATGTCAAAGCGAATGTGCTTCCAAATTCGAAGCTAAACCAACCTGAAATCAAGAACGAGATATCTCGTCCTGTCGTCCAAATCAAGAACGAAACCAACTTGAAATCGACGATGGATGAAGGCTTCATTTGCGAGGGTTGAAGGCTTCGTTTGAGAGGGTAGAAGTCTGGATTTGAGAGGGGAAGTCTGGATCTGAGCGAGGAAGGCTTCGTTTGAGAGAGAACCCGGCCGCTTTGAGAGAACAACTTCGAGAGAGAACCGGCGACGATGATCTTTTTGTTTGAGAGACCTAGAGAAATCGGCCAGGAAGATGAAGTTTTACTACTTTAGTGAGTTAGGGTTAGGGTTTTGGGACTAATGGGTATTTATATATATTTTACTTTTTTTTTTTATCCGGGCCGGACAAGCAGCCCGGCCGGGCTTTGTAGTTTGTCCGGATCCGGCCCGGATGTCCGGCCGGGCGCCGGGCTTTTACTCATGTCCATATCCGCCCGTTTTTGCGGGCGGACGGGCCGGGCCGGTCGGGACAGCCCGGAGTGTATCAGCTCTATCATCAACTAATAAAATGCAACAAAAATTGTATTATTGTATGACAAGCTTAAACATAAGGCACGTCTTAACAACTCATCAATAATTCATGCAAATTGGCCTCTCATTTATCTATATAAGTCCTCAAGAAATGTTGATATCTCATCCCTCGACAAACAAACGAACTCCATCGCTACCTATTACAGTTTACTTTATTACATGACCATGTCCAAAGCTTCTCCCGCAACACTCGTCGCATTGCTCATCTTGACGACACTCGTAGGAGACTCTCTTGCTAGCTTACGGGTCGGTTTTTATTCCGGAAAATGTGGCAAGAATGACGTTGAAACGATTGTTCTTAACGTGATTAAGGCTCGGTTTGCCAAGGACAAAACACTCGTCGCTGCTCTTCTTCGCATGCAATTCCACGATTGCTTTGTTAGGGTACGTGACATGTACATATATATTTTGGTTTTAACATATATACTATAAAGCTCGATGCCTCCATTTTGTTGGATGGTAGCAGCACTGAGAAGACTGCCGGTCCGAATGGAAGTGTTAGAGGTTACGATGTTATTGATGCGGTAAAAGCTGCTTTGGAGAAGGCTTGTCCTAGACTTGTTTCATGTGCTGATATTATAGTCATAGCAACAAGAGCTGCCGTTAGCCTGGTTAGTATATTCAAGTCCGTTATGATGAGATGTGTGGAAATGTTTTACGTCGACAATATGATACTACGTGAACTTAATATATATATATATATATAGAGAGAGAGAGAGAGTTTGGCTCACAGGTAAACACCTCTTATAGTGTTCAATGAGAACACATATTAACCATATGATTGTTTTGATCTAATGGTCTTAATTAAATCAAATTTTAGGGAATATTTTACTTCACTCTCCAATTAAAGAGAGTGCATTACACTCTCCATTGTAATTATACTCAAATATGGCAATTAGAGATTCTCTCCCTAATTATTATTATCCAAATCTTCACATTTACATCTAACTCTAGTTTTCAACGTGAATTCATATTGCCCTTTTTTTCATTTCTCAATTCATCATTCACCATAGTTGATATCAACAACATTTCTAAATTAATTCAATTATCATCTTCATTCTTCTAGTTAATATTGTACAAAAGTATTCGTCTATGTTCATGAAAATATTCGTCAATATACTATTAAGAATTCATTCATGATACCGATATTGTTCGTTCATGTCCAACAAATTTTAGTCGATTATTGATAACTGAAATTAATATTCAATGGTACATAAATTATTTATTTATATAGTGAAAAATATTCGCTCATAATCTAAAGAGACCAATGTTTCAATCTTCGGACAATTCGCGAACATATACGTATACGAAGATATTCGTCCATGTTACTTAAAATATTCGTTAGTTTTACTAAATATATTCGTACATATGATATAATATATTCGTTGCAAAATTTAGTTGTTCAATTGTTTCCAATAACTTGTCGCACATACACGGACAAACCACCACAAATCGCCGGATAAAAGACATATAACCACGGAATATTTACAGCATTTAGTGTCGAATAAAAATTAAAGTACAATAATTTCATGTATATGACAATGGAATAACAAATTTTGTTCATCAGATCAAAGAAGGTTTCAAGCACCACAAAAACATATTGAATCTTAATCTAAGCAAAATCAATGCCCTTCTCATTTTGCTGAATACATTAACATACATTAACGAATAAAAACTCAATAAACAGTGAATACAAATCCAATAACATATGCTTCTCTTGTACTGTTGAGGATGGGGACAACCATGAATTCCGGTTGGTCTGCAATGATGACAAATTTGGAGTCGTATAACAAGATTGTTGATGGTAATGATGTAATATCGACACGAGACTACGAGGATGAAGGAAAACGAGGCTTTTGAGGGAGAGCCATGGCGAATATTGATGGTGAGCGAGACAAAATTGATGGTGAGCAAGAAGAAATTGGTCTCATATACGGTTGAGTCGCGATGCACGAGACTGAAGGAATGTTGGAAGGTCACCTGAAGCATTCGAGGGAGAGCCACGGCGAGTTCAAGTCCGGATCTGCGATGAAAACCGGCCGGCCAAATTTGGTTTGGAGACGACGATGGTGCCTTCATTGGACGAACGACAGCAACCCTAATCATCGTTGAATCGCCCTTGCTCTCTATTGGAGTCGTTTCACAAATAATCGGTTATTGAGAGATGATGGAAGATTTGAATGAGAGATTATAGAGTCATATAAGGTAACAAATCTTTTTATATATAATAATGGAGCAAATTGGATGAAAATTGATTTTCACGTGCAGCCAATTCCCCACTCTCATTCTAATTTGTTTTATTTTTATTTTTCCCTCTATTTATTATGGTTAATCTTGACCATCTATTATTCTAATCTTACGGATTAGATTTGTTCTCATTGTACACTATAGGGGTTGTTTACATGAGAGTCTGATTCTATATATATATATATATATATATAGTATAGATCCTATGAGAACACCCCCTAACGTGAGAAGTTTTGTTACGAATGTGCCATGCATATCGTTTAATGTATTATTCGTAGTTATTGTTGGTTGAGTGGATTATTCGTAGTTATTGTTGGATTCCTAATTATTATTATTCGTAGTTATTATTATTTTTGATATCTACTCTAAATCTCAACCCTTAATACTCACATCCAACGGTGTACGATTGTTCTCATGTTCTCACGTTAGGGTGTCTATATATATATATATATAAAAGTTTTAGGACTACATACTCTTATTGTCATTTGATTTTAGATAGAGCCCCGAAAGACTTGTGTGTAGGTTCACTTTAACGTCATATTCGTCCGTTTGGCTAAGCCAACCTTTCATTCTAACATTTATGTACTCGTCGAATTTATATATTCCGTAGGCAGGCGGAAAAACGTACAAGGTTGAAACCGGAAGAAGAGATGGAAAAATCTCGTTAGCTAGCGATGTTGGAACAATCAAGTTCCCTAAATCGTAAACGCAAAGATCAATATCATCTAGAGTTATTAAGGAATCTAGAATTGCATACGTGGTTCCATAATAGCAATTGGATCAAGCCTAGAGTTATTAAGGAATCTAGAATTGCATACCTGGTTCCATAATAGCAATTGGATCAAGCCTTAGTGCGGAATCTACGATCCGAATGAGCGCCGCAGGTATACAGTCTTCCTCAATCAAACCTCCTTAGGGTTTCGAATGGAAAACGGTAGATTGATTTGGCGTATTGGGAATCATAACCTAATAACGTTTATATAATGGCCTAATAGAATCTCATTAAGCCTATTGGGCCAAAGTCTGGTATCCACCCATTAAGCTCATACCGCTTAATTAAAGTCTACAGGCTTTACTCGATTGAATCACTTTTATTAGCCCGCTAATATATTTAGTCATATAATATAATTGGTTATTATAATATGTAAGCCCACTAATAATAATAAGATTTAATAAAATTTTACAATCTCCCACTTGGGCTACATATTAAATAAATAACTATATTATCCAAAATTCTTTATGTGTACACGTAATGACTAATTTTATGTGGACTTATTCTTTAATCAATATGGTCCACCTCATATATCAATATGAGATCACGGTGGCTTTCGTCACATCATCGTGACTAAACCTTCCGTGTTCACCACATTAGTATATTCGATGACATAGATCAGATATGGATGAGTGGCATGAAAATTACATGAAATGTGATATCATAAACATGTCTATTTTCAACTGGTTCTTCTTTATTCGGAGATCAATCCAAAACAACCTTTAGTTCAAAATGTAAATGACGGCAACTTTATTATGCATAAACTATAAATATAGAACATCTAATCAAACTCCCACTAAGTCAAGGGATTACAAAACTGTCAAGCCCCATACGAGTAGTGTGCTCATGAAAAACCTTAGGAGGTAACACCTTAGTTAACGGATCCGCAATCATGGAGTTTGTACTTATGTGTTCTATACAAATCTGCCCACTTTAAACTTTTTCCTTCAATGACAAGAACTTGATGTCAATGTGCTTCTCCTTTACAAAGCTTCTGTTGTTATTGGAGAACAAAACTACAGCCTTATTGTCACAAAATAACTTCAATGGCCTTTCAATTCCAGTAACCACACGTAGGTCTGTGACAAAATTACGCAACCATATCCCATTAATGGATGCTCCGAAGCAAGCCACGAACTCTGCAGCCATAGTGGAGGTAGCTACAAGTGTTTGTTTGACACTTTTCCAAGATATAGCTCCTTCAGCCAACATGAAGACATAACCTGAGGTGGATCGTCTACTATCAATACAACCGGCAAAATCAAAATCAGAATATCCAACGATCTCCAATCTGTCTGATTTCTTGTAAGTCAGCATGTAGTTCTTTGTTCTTTGCAAATACCGGAGAACCCTTTTTGCTGCTTTCCAATGATCCGATCCAGGATTACTTAAGTATCTGCCCAAAAGTCCCACAATAAATGCTATGTCGGGACAGGTACAAACTTGAGCATACATTAGACTCCCTACCACTGAGGAATAGGGAACCTTTTGCATCTCCTTTATTTCAAGATCTGTTTTGGGACACTGTTTAAGACTAAACTTGTCTCCTTTAGCTATTGGTGTATCTCCAGCTGAGCAATCTTTCATGTTAAACCTACTCAATACTTTTTCGATATAGCCCTTTTGTGATAACCTGAGGATACCTTGAGATCGATCTCTTAGTATCTGAATTCCTAAGACAAAAGAGGCGTCCCCAAGATCTTTCATCTCAAAATTTCTAATGAGAAATTTCTTGGTTTCGTGCAATAAGCCTATATCCTTACAAGCCAATAGTATGTCATCAACATACAATACCAGAAAGATAGATTTGCTCCCACTGAATTTGTGATACACACAATCTTCAACCTTATTCACCTCAAATCCAAAGGAGGTGATCACTTCATGAAATTTATGATTCCATTGTCTTGATGTCTGTTTAAGTCCATAGATGGATTTCTTTAATTTACAAGCCATAGATTTTGAATCTTTGGATTCAAAATGTTCTGGTTGAACCATATAAATGGTTTCATCAATGGTTCCATTGAGAAACGTTGTTTTCACATCCATCTGATGTAACTCTAAATCAAAATGAGCTACTAGTGTCATTATTGTCCTACAAGAGTCCTTAGATGAAACCGGCGAAAATGTCTCTTTAAAGTCAATACCTTCTTTTTGAGTGAATCCCTTAGCAACTAGACGAGCCTTATATCTTTCGATATTGCCTTTTGCATCCCTTTTGGTTTTAAATATCCATTTACAACCAATGAATATTGCACCTTTTGGCAACTCGACAAGATCCCATACGTCATTGTCCTTCATGGATTTCATCTCCTCTTGCATGGCTTTAATCCGATATTGAGAGTTAGAACTTTGAAGGGCCTCAAGAAGATTGATTGGATCATCCTCTGCAATGCCTGCAAAATCTTCTTGTTCCATAAGATACGCGACGTAATCATCTGGTGTCTCTCCCACAAGATCTTCTTGTTCTACTAGATATACAATGTAGTCATCCGGAATTGCATATCTTCTTTTATCTACCGGATCTCCTTAGAGGCACTTCTTGAGGTGGTTGAATTTGCTCTATGGAAGAACTTCATTGTTGTCTAAGACCCAAGTTGTTTCTTGAAGAGTGTTAAGAGTTGTATCTTGATCACTTTCAATAACAATATTAGGAAGAGAGATAAATTCCTCTTCCTCATAGACAACTTCGTCAAGTGTGACGTTCCTTAATCCTTTCCCTCCAAATTCTACATCCTCAAGAAATCTGGCATTTCCCGACTCAAAAAATGATCGGGTAGGGGGACCATAAAATTTAAACCCACGAGAGCGTTCAACATATCCAACAAAGTAGCAGCTAGTTGTCTTAGAGTCCAACTTTCTTTCATTAGGCTTGTGAGGCCTTGCTTCAGCTGGACATCCCCAAATGTGTAAGTGCTTTATGTTGGGCTTTTTCCCAGTCCACATTTCATATGGGGTTTTAGCTACCGATTTGCTAGGTACTCTATTAAGGATATATACTGCAGTTTTTAGCGCTTATCCCCAAAGTGATTCAGGTAAAGAAGAATGATTAATCATACTTCTCACCATATCCAATAGTGTTCTATTCCGCCTCTCAGCAACACCATTCGTACTGGGTTTGTCTTGCATAGTGTACTGAGGGACAATTCCACACTCCTTTAGGAAGTTAGCAAAGGGTCCTGGACGTTGTTCTCCTGATCCATCATATCTGCCATAGTATTCTCCACCACGGTCAGATTTAACGGCTTTAATCTTCTTACCAAGTTGAAGTTCAACTTCAGCTTTGTAAGCCTTGAAAACATCCAGAGATTGTGATTTCTCACGTATCAAGTAAAGGTACCCATATCCGGAGTAGTCATCTATGAACGTAATAAAGTATTGTTGACCATTCCACGCAGTTGTAGGGAATGGACCACAAATATCCGTATGTATTAGTTCTAAGACTTATGTACTTCTGTTGGCACCTAACTTTCTTATGTTTGTTAACTGTCCCTTGACGCACTCAACACAAACTTAAAAGTTTGTTAAATCAAGGGAATCAAGAATTCCTTCTGACACAAGCCTTTGAATTCTCTGTTTAGAGATGTGGCCTAAGCGCTTATTCCATAAGAATCCAGAATCTGCATCCAATTTTCGCTTTGTACCTCTAGAAACTGTGTGCAGGATTTTATTATGGGAAGCAACCGTTTCTAACATATAAATACGATCAATTAAGATACCGGTACCAACAAGATTAGAATTTAAGGAAATACTGAATTTTCCATTTCCAAAACTACAAAGGTATCCACCTTTGTCCAAACAGGAAGTAGAAATTAAATTTTGTTTAAACAACGGAGAAACAAAAGTATCCTTTAAATCCAAATAACATCTAGTACTTAAATTTAATCTAAAATGCTCTATTGCTTCAACAGGAACTTTATTGCCATCGCCAACATAGATGAATCTTTCAGCATCACTTGGTGGTCGACTCCAAAGGCAACCCTGCATTGACACACAAATGTGAGTAGTAGCACCAGAATCTACCCACCACGTGTCAATAGGTACATAAGCTAAATTAGCCTCAGAACAAACTAGAGTGAGAACTTTACCCTTCTTTTCACGCCAAGCAGCGTACTTAGAACATGCTTTCTTCATATGTCCTTCCTTTTTGCAGAAAAAACAAGTGAGTTCATCACTTTGCTTCTTCGTCTTTTTTTGCAAATGTATACCAGCTGCAGTATCCTTAGCCCTCTTCTTTGATTTGTTTTGAGAGCTTGATGCAAAGTGAGCACTTTCTGTCTTATCTCTTTTTATCATGTCCTCTTCTTGCACACATTGCGAAATGAGCTCATTAAGAGTCCATTTTTCCTTCTGAGTATTATAACTCACCTTAAAATGACTGAATTGTGTGGGAAGAGACAGGAGAACTAAATGCACGAGTAAATCAGCATTTATCTCTAACTTTAGTGCCTTTAGTTTTCCCGCAAGATTTGACATTTCCATAATGTACTCCCTTATGTTTCCTTTTCCTTTGTACCTCATAGAAATCAGAGCAGCCAAATGGTTGCTTGTTTCTGCTTTCTCATTCTTGACAAAATATTTTTGAATTGCCTCAAATGATCCTTAGCATCTTTTCTCTCAGAAATAGAGCCCCGAAACGCTTCCGGAATGGAACGTTTCATGATCATAAGACACATGCGGTTAGAGCGATCCCACTTCTCTACTTTCGCTTCATTGGAGTTATCCTCAGCCAAAGTGGGTCGTTCAGTCCTTAGCGCAAGGTCTAGATCCATGCACCCGAGAACGATTTCCACATTCTCCTTCCAAACCTTAAAATTTTTCCCATTAAGCATTGGAATGTAACTGACTTGAGCAGAAACATTAGTAGTAGTTGCTGAAATTAAACATAAAAGCAAAGAAAAAACACAATTAATCAATTAATTTTAAAACAAGATACTCAACACAACTTGACATTCAGCGTTTGGACAAAACATCAATTGTAAATAGTACTCTCAATGCAACAATCAAATATTGATAATAAATCCGGTCAAACAATAGCCTTTCTTTGGACCGACTATCATCCACATGGATAATCTTTATATTTATCGCTATTCATTGTCGCATGCGCTTTCATTATTTGGCCAAACATTGACATTCCTTTGGGCCGATCATTATCTGCATAATTAATGAATGCACAATTGATTAATCAATATATTATCCTTAATGTGATTTTGTTTGGCCAAATATTAATCTTCCTTTGGGCCGATCAATATTCGTATAAACAAGTATAATCACTAGTGTATTTAATGTTTGGCCAAATATCAACCTTCATTTGGGCCGATTGATATCGGCATAAACAAACGATACACTAACCTTTATAATTTTAAATTAAATTAATTTACACAACATAGACTACTTTGGTAGCATATTGTTTCAATTAATTTAATTTAAAATAAACTTTAAAATATATAGATCCTTAAATATATCTCGTGTAAATAAAATCTAAATATTACACTCAATAATCTTTAATCGATACAAAATATAGTGGAAAAGACCAAAATTTCATGCTCATAAGAACAACCACACTGCGTACCAATTATATATAAAACATGATATTATTTTGTAAAGCAATAAGCTTTTCAAAATAATATCTCAACGGAAAGAAAAGCATATGCTTTTCATCTGAAGTAGGATTTGTAGGATAAGAAAAGCATAGGCTTTTCAACTGAAATAGGATATGTAAGATTGCACGCAATCATGACCATATATATATATATATATATATATATATATATATATATATATATATATATATATATACACCAATAATAATGGTTCTCATGAGAACACCCCTAACGTGAGAACATGAGAACAATCGTACACCGTTGGATGTGAGTATTATGGGTTGAGATTTAGAGTAGATATCAAAAATAATAATAACTACGAATAATAATAATTAGGAATCTAATAATAACTACGAATAATCCACTCAACCAACGATAACTACGAATAATACATTAAACGATATGGCACATTCGTAACAAAACTAATAATAATTACGAATTTGTTCTCACGTTCTCACGTTAAGGGGTATTCTCATAGGATCTATATATATATATATATATATATATATATATATATATATATATATATATATATATATATATATATATATATATATATATATATATGTATATATATAATTTCAGCCACTGGAGTACAATATATAATATTAATATCCTTACTATATTAAAAGTGGGACTTTCCCCAATGAATAGGGCATTTCCTATTTTGTCCTTGCATTTTTTTATTTCCAAATTTACCCTCAGAGCTATGCATATATTGAGGTAGAGTTTCTCATATGAATAGGATTTTACCGTTTTTACCCTTATTGAATTTTCTTTCTATCTTACTGATTACTAATATTAGTAAAATGACAGGTGTCGACTCCTCCTTCCTCTTCCGCCTTGCCTTCCACGTTTTTACCCTTGTCTTCCACGGAACACCAACTTGAGGAATTCTAAATCCCATTTCTTCTTCCTCTCTCAAATCTCCCCTATGGCGCGGCGCTTATTTTTGTTTAGGAACCCTTTCAGTCCTTCGTATTGAGAGTCCAGGTATGTATGTGGCCTAGGGTTTCGTCAGCATAGGGTTCGCCACCAGATCGTCCTCTCCGTCTTGCAGAATGGACTTCCTTCACTCCGGTTACCTTCACTTCTGATTCATCGCCGAGATAGGGTTTCGGCATCAACATCCTCCGTCTTCTCCATTGTAGGTATGGTCTACTGTCTCCATTCTTCTTTGAACTTAATGTGTAGCTTATTTCTCCATTGTAAATATGGCCTTTCTCATTCTCTACCGCTTGAAGATTGTTTCCAATGTACACAAATTCTATATAATACAGTTTTTTCATCTCTCTTATTATTCACCGCTTGAGTCTCTCATCCTCTATTCTTCTACCGCTTGAATCTCTCAAATTAGGGTTTGGTGGCATCGCCCTGTCTATCTTTCCGATTAGCGTTTTGGGCCAAAGGATATTCGATGGATTAAGCGAACTGATTTGGAGTTTAGTATTCCACTCGCCGCTGATTCGTCGCTGCCTCAATTTTGCTACAGGTGATGGTAAGGTTGTGGCGCTATGTTGATTCGGCACAACGTGCTCTTCTCCATTAGAGGTATTAGATCTACTTTCATTTTGAAGTCGTCGTTGAGGAAGCTGTTCAATTTGACTTTCTAGAATCCAAACATTCAGTATACACGATTTGGGTATAATTTTTTTGCTTCTGTGAACTTTTGATTTTTTTTGAATTAGGTTCTCCATCGGTTGATTTGATTATCTTCTTATCGTTCAATTGTAGGCGGAATCCAAGTTCCTTTGTTGTTTTCCAACTCCACAACTCATTTCTCTCCAGTCTTTTCAAAGCTCATAAAAAAAACAGGTAAAAATCTCCATTTGATTTCATGTCTGTGTAACATAATTTGCATGCTTTTAATTTCTGGAAATCCTTTCTGCATTCATAAATATGTTTCTCTGACACCATTTGCTTGTTTAGAGGACATTGGAGGAGAAAAAATAAATTTTGGTGGAGGTTAAGAACTTAGGAAGATTGTTAACACACAATTTCCATGAAAAATCTGTTGTTCTTGAGGTTTATGAAAGGTATTATGATCTATTGCTATTTTATTTTTGCAAACAATGGTTCATCATCCATTTTCAGGTTCTAAAAGGGTATATCCTCAAATCTTAAAATATTCTCCTTTTATGATTTAGATGCCTAAACTTTGGACTCAGCATTTTGCTAAGACTTGCTATTCTTTCTTGTAATTCATTTTAAAAATGCTTTCCACGCTACAATGTTCCTTTGCCTAATGTTTCTAATGAGGGTCCTTGGTATGCCCAAGTAGCAGTTTATGTCAAGTGGAGAGATCAACGTTTCCAAAGTGACTTCAAATACTATTGTATGACTACAAGAGAAAGTGAACGAGCAGCTCTTGGTTATGCACCTGCCAAGTATCATGGAAAGTGGCTTTTTGACGTGTTCTTGGACTTCAGGTTTGTACCTCATAAACTCTCATTTCACTTTCAAATTTTCATTCACTAATGGGCCCTTTTGCATTGTTGGTTATGATGTTTATAATTCATGCTAATCAATGCTTACTAATTCATTCAGGAACCTGCCTCAGTTGCACTTTCTTTGCTCAAACTTGCGATGCATGTCCAAGGCTGACCGGCTTTATTTTCCCTTCTGTCTAAGATTTCCATTAAGCCAAAATGAGAAGGATATACATTGATTCAAACCTAGGTTTCATTTGGGTTTCCAGTTTTTGAGACATTTGATAATTGTTTTCCCTTGGCAGGATGTGGAAGATGATTACGACTATGAATGACGTAGTTTGAAATGGGGCAACGTTTTATGGTTTGAGGTATGTTATTCTCATTTCTCTTTTCTTTTTTTCCTCTCTATTGCATGTTAGGTACCCATCTACGAAGTTGAAGAAGGTATTGGAATCTCGAACCGATTCACTCCTCCTCGCCGGCGGCAACAAACGTATTATCGCATCCCGTTCTCCTGTCCCTTCTCCCGGCGCCTTATCCTTCTCCATCCACGATGGCTGCTCCTTTATCCGGTATGCTCTTTTTCTCGCCAGCTTGCAACTTCAGTTGCTTACATATAATTGGGTACATTCCAACATGATTTTTTATGCTATTGTCATTGGATCTGCGCTGTATTGTTTAATTAAGAAAAAAGTATTTTCTAGACCTTCATTAGCGGTAATGATTTTGGCTTGTGTTGCTAGCTGCTCTTTCCATGAAAAAAAAAAAGCTTAGAAAGATCAAGGAAGGTATGCCCATAAGCTGTTTGATGAATTGCTTCTTCATAAACTTTTCATGGATTACCAGTTTTACTACTTCAATTTTCAATGGCATTAATTTGAATTGTAATTTATAAGATAACTTATGCTATTGTGTGAAAGAACTGATGTTGCTTGCTGGAGTATACTGGTCCCTTCTTTCCATCAGTGATGGTTGTTCTCTCGCTGTTGTGACCAAGTTCAACTTCAACATGATTGGTAAGAGATGGAAAATAATTAATTGTAGAATGAAATTGTACTGTAAAATGGAGAAATAATTCATCAGTGATCCATATTTCCTAACACTCCATGGCTATTGCTCTAGGTCTTTTAATCATATCATCATTTGGCTAGGAGGTACTTTTTAATGAGTATGCACTAAGTCAACTACTCGCTTGCTCATCTAGAAATTGCATCAGATGCAGTCTTCAACTTGTATCAGGTCCGTACGCACGTGGGTGTAGATGGTTTACCTCGGTAGAATTTCAAATTAACCAAAACTTCCTAATCAAACTAAATCACCTCCAAGGTATGTAGTCTATTGTTCTAAAAAATTACACTTAACCTTATGTTGTAAGGTGAGAATTGTTTTATGCTAATAAACTAGATTTTTTTTCTTGACTTGTATGCTTGAAAGCTTCAAAGATATTGAACAGTTATAGGCTTACATCCCCACTTCTGGTTTCATTTTACATTAGCGTATAAATGTCTACGAAATTTCTTATTGAAATGATCTTATCATGTGTTCAATACAATAGTATATATTTTTTCTTAGGTATCCAAATTTCTTCATTTTCAGAGCATGAAAGCTAAAAGGACATTCTACGAATATACTACTTTGTGGCATCTCTATGGGCTTCTATCGGTAAATTTTTGGTTATGGAGTGTTGTCTTCCATAGTTGGTAAGATCGCTCGATATCTTTCTTTCTTGTGAATAAAATATCTCCATACCTCTATGAGATTTTTCTTTTGTAATGTTATTTGTAAAGCTGACAATCCGTGGTCTTACTCTTAGAATAAAAACTACTAAAAACTGAATTTAGTAGGAATACCAACCTTAAAACGCTGCTTTTTAGGTGGGGAAATGTGGCAGTGTTGGTTGGTGTAGTTCAACTTCTAAAGATCATTTCAATTGCATAACTGGCCACAAAGTATTGAATTTACAAATGGAGACTTTGGATCCTTCAAGGTTTATATATTTCATATGCATTACAGGAGTTTATATGTTGCATCAATAGAGTGTTTTAATTTACTTTCATTATATATTTCATATGCATTTCAGGAGTATAAGCTATTCCTTCAAATCTCATAGTGTAATTCAAATGTGTTCTTTGGTTTCTATTTTGCAGAAGGTAGTTCCATTGAATACATGTACTAATCACCCAGTTCAAGTTGGCATACACGCACCTGCGTCGTCTAGATGGCATATTTAACCGCTACCTAGCCGAGTATCTTGATGTGACTTTAGCCGAGTATCTTGATTGCGAAGTCGCATGCAACCCGAAGCTTGCAAACGGTGTCTTTTCCTTTGACAGGGTTATAGATCGTCACAGTGGACTCATCTTTCGCATATACCATCATGCCACACCCGAAAGTGAGCAACACGCTCGCAATCTTACTGAATTTTTATCTCTTGTTTCAACTGATGATGAAATCTTCCTGGTCACTAAGTCGCCTCTATCCTTGTGTATTTATGATTGTGATTATTTGTTAGAACATAACGATGAAAATTTTTTCTTGTAGTTACTTGATGTTATATATTGATGACCCCTAACTATGAATCTTCATTTTGTTCTTATCTTTATTTTATTTTATTTTTCTCCAATGTTTTATTGGTGTCGAATATGAAATGATCGATTTCCCCTTTCATCTACGACGAGCAATTTCCAATTTTCAATCTCATATACGGCGCGCGTGCGAAGCACGCGCGTCCCGACTAGTATACAAAAAAGAATGAAGCAGTAACTTTTCAATCAAAATAAACATGCGCAACTTTTCAACATTATTTGAAAAGTAGATCCTTTTAATATATATATATATATATATATATATATATATATATATATATATATATATATATATATATATAGAGAGAGAGAGAGAGAGAGAGAGAGAGGTTAGTTCCGGTGAGGAGAAGGCTTGTGGATAGGAATTAGGAGGTCCGTGAGCCATTGGATGGGATTTAAATCAACGCCTCTCATACACTCATCATTAATGGCATTTTAGCAATTGCATAAATATGGAAAAACAAAACAAAATTAGACACTAAAATATACGTATAACCCTCCCTCACATTCTTCATCCTACCTTGTGAACCCCTCTCACTTGCCGCTACACACAGGCTTCATATATGCCCGGTTTTCAACCCAATCAAAGATTGATTAAACAAAAATGGTGAAATCAAAGAGAATACAAGATGATTCAGACGTTGTTTCTTCAAAATTCTATTCTCACGGGTTAGGTTTCCATTCTTAAGATTTAGGTTTCATTATGATTGATGTTTGTTTTCAAAATCAAATTTGTTTGAATCATTTGTGTTTGATAGGTTTGATTGAGAAAATACATGTATATACATATGTTGAGTTGGTCTAATAGCTCCAATTGAACAATCTATATGCTCTTTTTAGTGTGCACGTAAACTGTTCGACAAAATGCCTCATAGAAAAATAGTCTATAATATTTACATGAGCAATGACATAAAAGTATGAACACCGATGTATAAAAGCATGAACAATGACGTATATAAGTATGAACACCGATGAATAAAAAGTATGAACTTACACTAGTATATTTTACATTGCTTTACAGATTCAGTGACGTTGGGTACACAATCATCACCAATCATTGTGTCGGGATTGAGGGCGAATGCTCCATGTGATGAAGGTGGCACTATTATACAAGTAACTCCAAATAACTCTACCAAATGGGTTCCAATTTGTGATGATGCCTTGAAACCACATATTGGTCAACAATAGTGAAAGATGTATGGTATGACATATATAGTTGTATGACACTTGTCGAAAACGATAATGATCGTTTGAAGCAATTCTCCAACATAATCAAAGAGTACAAGAATTTGGTGGTGGAATCAACAGGTTATACAACACCTTCTTAAAGAGATTTCTTTTAGGCATTTACAACAACAACTAGACCTACTAATGTCACTGTGTTGCCACCAGAGAAAGTAAAGAACAAAGGGATTCAGATACGCTACATGAATGGACAAAAAATACATTCGAAAGAATCTCTAAAGGGTGAAAGGAAGTGTAAAAAGTGTTGCAAGAGTGGGTATGACAACAAAAATTGTGAAAAGTTTAACAAGTAAGAATGAGACAACATGTAAAATAAATATGAACAAATTTATTTTTGAGACTTATTATATAGTTTTCCTATATTTTTTAAGTTTGTTATTTTGTTTTGAACATTTTTTCGGAAAATGAGATTGTCTTAGAAAGAATATCGTTTAAGTACGAATATCAATGTCTTGCCTATAAAAGTATGAACACCGGTTGATAAAAACATGAACAATGGAGCATAAAAGTATGAACAATGGCGTATAAAAGTATGAACTCCGATTAATAAAATCATGTTTAATTCACATTTCGAACCATAACTTCCGTTTTAACAATTTACCCTCTGTTGTGTATTTGTTGAAAATAGCCCGATGTTTAATTTACAGGAATAATAGTTGTGAACCATAGTATGAACAATCAGTTGACTATATAAAAGTATAAACACCGATTAATAAAAACATGAACAATGGAGCATAAAAGTATTAACAATGGGCTATAAAAGTATGAACACCGATTAATAAAAACATGTTTAATTTACAGTTTTGTACCATAGTTTCCGTTTTAACAATTTTATCATTTGTTGTGTATTTGTTGAAAATAGCCCGATGTTTAATTTACAAGAACCATAGTTTCGAACCATAGTATGAACAATCATCTGACTATATAAAAAGATGAACACCGATTAATAAAAACAAGAACAATAGAGCATAAAAGTATGAACAATTGCGTACAAAAGTATGAACACCGATTAATAAAAACATGTTTAATTTACAATTTTGAACCATAGTTTCCGTTTTAACAATTTACCCTCTGTTGTGTATTTGTTGAAAATAGCCCGATGTTTAATTTACAAGAAGCGTAGTTTTGAACCATAGTATGAACAATCAGCTCACTATATAAATGTATGAACACCGATCAATAAAAATATGAACAATGGAGCTTAAAACTATGAGCAATGGCGTATAAAGTAAAAACACCGATTAATAAAAACATGTTTAATTTAGAGTTCTGAACCATAGTTTTCATTTTAACAATTTTACCCTTTATTGTGCATTTGTTAAAAATTGGCCCCATGTTTAACTTACAAGAACCATAGTTTTGAACCGTAATATGAACAATCAGCTGACTATATAAAAGTATGAACACCGATTAATAAAAATATGAACAATTGAGCATAAAAGTATGAACAATGACAAATAAAACTATGAACACAAATAAATAAAATCATGACAATTCATTGGTGTTCATAGTTTTTATTGCATATATGTCTCTTTGCTTGTTCATTATCAAGATCTAACTCCTCTTCAGTTCAAGAGTCCACATTATCCTCGTGTTTAGACAATCCTCATTGGATTTAGAATCTTGTACCAATTTTTGTTTCTTCCTTCTTCTTTGTAGGAAAGATGCAAGTGTATCTGAAAAAATAATATAAAAAGACAATGTAAAAAAAATGTGAAGAGTTCAATCATGTAAAGAACAAAAGCTTCAACATTTACAAATACCCAACATTGCGTGAGGTTTACACAAATTCGTAAGGTGAATTGGGTGTGCCCAAGCAAGCAGACGAGTTCCTGTTACCTCATCTCCCTAGCCTCTCTCTTTTCAAAGGAGCATTGGGAATGAATTTAAGTCTATAGTGTCAGACCTGCCCTCCTCATAGTAATCACCATTCACCAAGTACATACTTAGCTACCCAATTTCAAGATTCAAGAATCTCTTTGAATTTCAACCCCAAGAGTAAGTAAGTTCTGAATATGTAGATTGTTCCTACATACGTACCAGCTAGGTAGTAAGCATGCAATCTCTCATAAATCCAACAACATACAAACTATACAAAAGCAATTTCCAAATCAATAATTTATGATTAGGGTAAATGTGCATATCATCATCACTATTTCATACGTTTATGAGATAGACTTAGTTTCTACCATAATAAGCAAAACCCTTCTACTCTCCCTTTCTCTACCCTGATTCAACAACTTCGAAAATTGCCTTTATTTTTACTCACCTACTTTCCTAACTTTGGTGTACATTCATTCCATTTCCTTTCTTAACATCAACTCTTTAAATGACCAATGCTCAAATAACAATAACGGTGTTATACACATTCAATCATTTCCTTCATCCAAAGAATTTCTAACTGCACGCCTTTCTTCATAACTCATAACTCCTATCTTAATACATACTTTTAAAAACATAATAAAGTATCCGAAAATAAGTTTTAGGTATATATTAACCACATGTTTTTAATATTTATAATTTCTATGAGGCATTTTAACGAATAGTTTGCGTGCATATTAGAAGCAACATAGAGATTATGCAATTGGAGGACATAGATCAACTCAGCATATGTATATACATGCATTTTCGCAATCAAAACTATCAAACACAATAATAAATCAATCAAATTTGATTTCAAACACAAAATCAAAGCTAACAACCCTAAATCTAAAGATTAAAAACCTAAAATTAAGAGTACAAATTGAACAAAAAAACATACCTGAATCTTCATTTCTCTTTGATTTAACCATTGTTTCAATAAAAATCGGAGGAAATCCTATATGATTTAGTTGTTAGGCGGCGAGAAGGAGAAGAAGAAGTCGAACAGAGAAGAAGAATGGATGTGTTGTGCGTGTGAAGACCGAGGTGTAGTGTGTAAAACGTCGGAAGTCTATTTTTTAACGTTTGCCAAATTTTAACTCTATTTACCAAAATACCATTAATGAAGGGTGTGTGGGAGCCGCTGATTTAATTCTCATCCAATGGCTCATGGGCCTCCTAATTCCTATCCACAAGACATCTCCTCACCGGAACTAAAATATATATATATATATATATATATATATATATATATATATATATATATATATATATATATATTAAAAGGATATATTCTAACATTAGAATAGGGCATGACAAGATTGCAGGCGTGAAAGACCGGAAGCGCAACATGGCCGAAAAGCATCATGACGCTGTTTTATAAAGCAGTACCTTTTCAGATGATATACTGTAATATTCACGTATAAACAAAAGGTTACAGTAAACACAATCAAAATCAGCAGCCCATAAAACATGGAGTACATAAGACCTGAAGAGATGATGTTATTTTATAAAGCAATAAGCTTTTTAAATAAGATCTAAAACGAATAACATTAACACGTATGATTTATATAAATTTGCGTGTAAATATGAAGTACATCGAACAATGAATGTAACCTAACAACCTAACATGATAACTGCTCTGATACCACTTGTTGGAACAATCAAGTTCCCTAAATCGTACGCAAAGATCAATATCACGTTAGAGTTATTAAGGAATTTAGAATTGCATACCTGGTTCCATAATAGCAATTGGATCAAGCATTAGTGCGGAATCTACGATCCGAATGAGCGCCGCATGTATACAGTCTTCTTCAATCAAACCTCCTTAGGGTTTCTTTAGGTTTTCTCTCTGATGGGTAGAGAATGGAAAACGGTAGATTGATTTGACGTATTGGGAACCATAACCTAATAACGTTTATATAATGGCCTAATAGAATCTCATTAAGCTTGTTGGGCCAAAGTCTGGTATCCACCCATTAAGCTCATACCGCTTAATTAAAGTCTACGGGTTTTACTCGATTGAATCACTTTTATTAGCCCGCTAATATATTTAGTCATATAATATAATTGATTATTATAATATGTAAGCCCACTAATAATAATAAGATTTAATAAAATCTTAGAACCGATGCTAACTCGATCCTCCCCGGACCAACTCGATCCTCCCCGGACCAACGATCCCCGTTTCCGCGGCTATTCAGACATTTGCTGCTAAAGGAATAAGCAAAGAAGATTTTGTTCTTCTTCTAGGTGCACACACCACAGGGATTGCTCATTGCAACTTCTTCCAAAACCGTCTATATATACAGCTTCAACGGTGTATCCAGAACCGATCCGAGCATGAACCCATCTCTCGTGCCATTTCTCAAGAAAACATGCCCTAGTAACGGAGACGGAAGCAGAGCCGCGTTTCTCGACCAAAGCAGCCGAAAAAGTGCAAACATTGTAGACAATGGCTATTTCAAGGCAATTGCAGCACGTAAAGGTATTCTTCAAATTGATCAGGCGATAGCACTAGATTCGTCTACTAAGTCGATTGTGTCCAAATATGCCGCAAACAATGCCTTGTTCGGAGTTAAGTTTGGACAGGCAATGGTTAAACTTGGTCGGATCGGAGTTTTGACTGGCAGCCAAGGTCAAGTAAGGAAGTCTTGCCGCCGGAATAACTAATGGAGGATGATCCCACAACAATAGTTAAACTTCACTTGATCAATATTGTTTTCATATTCTGTAATTTAATTTTTTGTTTTCTTAATGTTTTTTCTGTAAGTTGTACGTAATAATATTCCTTTTGTGCTTTTGCTGTCTTGTTATACGTGTATTAATAAAAGTTGGGCAATTTTGGTAATTAAGCCTTTTTAAAAAACTAGAGTAGTAAGTAGGCATTTTAATGTTTCAATTAAGGCATCTTTATCAATGGGTCTTCAAAGCGGGATCTTGGGCCATATTTGTAATTTTTCTTCAATAAAATCTCATAACTTACTTTTTCTAATTTATCAATGGGTCTTCATCATTGGTCTTACCTCGTTTTTCTCACTCACTCATTTATTTTCTCATACCACTTTACAAATATACCCCTACTAACTTTTTAATATTACAATTGTTTTAACTATATCTTAAACCAAACTTTTTATTATTATAACATTAAATGTATTAATAAATTTTATTTTATTATTTATTATATTTTTATACCTTAGAATGAAATCTAGGTTAATCTATTATTTATCTCTATGAATAATACAATAAGAAACGAAGAGATAAAAAATTGCAATTAAAAATTACCCAACACATATATAAAAAAATAAGGAATAAATTTTTATTATTTAGAATTTTTATACCTTAAAACGAAAATTATTAATATATTTTGTATTTTGATATTCTTATACCTACAAACTTTACCATAAAAAAACTTTTTTTAAAACTATTCTAAATATATTCAAAATGGGTGTCTATGGATAGATAAAAAAAATTATGAATTTTGGTATAATTTTTGTTTTTTTTATATAAATATTTAAGCCGGAAAATGGATTTTTAATAAATTAAAACTCAATAACCTGTGGTCAATAAAAAAGCGCCACATGTCGCTACCGGCTCGGGCCAATTACAGCGCGACACGTGGCGCGCGCTGGAAAAAAAAAATTTAATTAATGGCCGCTTTTAAGCGGCCAATGGGGGGGAGACACGTGTCCCCCCCTTTGAAGCCAAGAACCGGGTCTTGTGAAGACCCGGTTAATTGTGTTCCTGAGCCCAACTTTAGTATATATTACAAGACCCACCCCCTGGACCCTTGATAATGATGCTCTAAGTAAATATACCCCCAACCTTTTGTATTTATTTTCAAACTCTACATACTCTTCTCTCAAAGGGTACACTTACTAAACACAAAATCAGAAAAAGCCTAGTAAACCAAATTGTTTCATAAAAGTTTGGGGATGATCACGTGGAGATGCGGGGACAGATACATCGACTATATCTATCGAATAAGTGAGTCTTACGTATAATTTATTAAAAGAAACTAAAAAATAAAGATGAAATAAATAATGTGATTTTAATTTAAAGGATTAAATCTTGGTAACTCTTATAATTTATTAAAAGAAACTAAAAAAAACAGTTAAAAATAAAAGGAAACTGTATTTCAAAGATTGTAGAAGATCTTCCAAACGTCACAGAATCGTTTCTTCATTCTTCTTGTCGTCACCATTAGCAATCTATCTTCACGTTTCGTCATTGTCGCCGTCTTCCCAACTGCAAATCGCCATCGTCGCCTTTGCCAGTAGCACCATTTTGTACACAAACACACAAATTGTGTACATGAATTAAACAATACAAACGTACACAAATACCGAAATATAAACACCGAAACACAAAATTATGAGCTCAACAACACACAAATTGTGTACATGAATTAAACAATACAAACGTACACAAACACCGAAACATAAAATTAAGTGAAACAACACAAACAGTTTGTACATTATTTTATGTGAACTATTACAAATTATGTGCATGAATTGAACAGTACAAACATACACATCCACATAAACGTAAAATTAAGTAAATCAACACAAACATTATGTACATATTTTCTGCACATTAGTATATAATTGTTTTCGCCACAATCGATTACATAACATATGCAATTGATTACATATTTTGTATCTCACACACGAGATTACGTTTATAAACACGTATACTAGTTCGTTGAGTACATCACGCCATTGAAGCAGTTACAATAAAACAAATAACGAATCGATCAAAATTTCAAAATTAAACTTACCGATAAGTGGATGTTATGTCGACGCGAACAAAAACCGAGATCAAGTCGCCCAGGATCAATGGCGGAATCAAACACCAATATATGGAAACCGCCGTCTTTTGTTGAGGAGGAGGATGATGAACAGCCAGCTACAAACGTGGTTGAAGATTATTGAATGATTCCTTAAATAACGGTTGTTAGGAGCAATTACCTTTTTTATTAAAGGAAATAAATAATTTTGAAGATGAGAGAGAAAAATTATAGAATCTTTATTTTTATAAATAATAAATTTTTTTGTTGGTAATTGAAGGGGCCTAGTTTGTTAATTAAAACACAAAACTACCTACTTTGTACACAATGATGCAAAAAGTGCCTACTTAACCATTTTACCCTAATTTTTAATCCTTAAATTTTGTTATCTCCCATATCGACAAGCAAGGATAATAGTTCACGTAATTAGTTTTATAGTTATCTTTTAGAAAATCATACACAAATTACTTAATAATTTTTAAAATTATCTAATTTTTTTTAAAAATGAACTCATAAGGTAAGGTAACAAGGGTATTATTCAAGTAAGGCCCATTATTCCGGTAAGGCCGTGCGGCCGTCTGTACGGCCGACAAGTGTCCCGGAAAAAAAAAATTTTTTTTTTTTTTAAAACGCGTAAAAGTAATAGTTCAAAACTTATTATGGAATAGTTCATAACTTATAAAAGGATAGTTCATGAATTATAATAGAATAGTTCATAGTGTAAAATTTATAAAGGATTGAAAGTAATAGTTCAAAACTTATTAAGTAATAGTTCATAACTTCTAAAAGGATAGTTCATGAATTATAATAGAATAGTTCATAGTGCAAAATTTATAAAGGAGTGAAAGTAATAGTTCAAAACTTATTAAGTAATAGTTCATAACTTCTAAAAGGATAGTTCATGAATTATAATAGAATAGTTCATAGTGCAAAATTTATAAAGGAGTGAAAGTAATAGTTCAAAACTTATTATGGGATAGTTCATGAATTATAATAGAATAGTTCATGAATTATAATAGAATAGTTCATGAATTATAATAGAATAGTTTAAAGTGCAAAAATTTATAAAGGAGTGAAAGTAATAGTTCAAAACTTATTATGGGATAGTTCATGAATTATAATAGAACTAGTTCAATACCCGCACCTTGTGCGGGTTGTATCTAAATAAATTTTTACATATTTTAAAAAAGATAAAGGAGATTGCTATAATATATTAAACTAACTACACAATCTTCTCTTCTAAAAATATTTGGTTTGGTTTTGTTTTTAATTTATTGTTGTTACTGGTAAAACATGCATCAAATTACTTTGACTTTATCTGTGATAATTAGGGTGTTGTTCAAGTAAAGCACATTATTCCGGTACGGCCGACACGTGTCCCGAAAAAAAAAATTTATTTATTTTTTTTATTTTTTTTTAAGAAAAAAAAAACGAGTAAAAGCAATAGTTCAAAATTTATTATGGAATAGTTCATAACTTATAAAAGGATAGTTCATGAACATAATAGGATAGTTCATAGTGCAAAATTTATAAAGGAATGAAAGTAATAGTTCAAAACTTATTAAAAAATAGTTCATAACTTTTAAAAGGATAGTTCATGAATTATAATATAATAGTTCATAGTGCAAAAATTATAAAGGAGTGAAAGTAATAGTTCAAAACTTATTATGGGATAGTTCATGAATTATAATAGAATAGTTTAAAGTGCAAAAATTTATAAAGGAGTGAAAGTAATAGTTCAAAACTTATTATAAGATAGTTCATGAATTATAATAGAATAGTTCATGGATTATATTAAAAAGTAATAGTTCATGGATTATATGGGAATAGTTCAAAGTTTATAGGAGAATAGTGCATAAATTTTAACATGGTAGTTCAAACAAATTTTCATTCATTTCCGAAAAAGAAAAAAGAAAAAAAAATCGTTTCAGAAAAAAAAAAATTCGGGACACGTGTCGCCCGTACGGTCGGCCGTACGACCGTACCGCAATATATGGGCCGTACATGAACATTTACCGTGATAATTAATGATAAGAAAATAATTGTTTTAATATGTTACAAACCACACGGTATAATCTTCTAAAAAGATTTGTTTTAATTATTGTTTTATTTATTTTTTTTGAAGAAAAGATACGTGAAATCGGTTAAGATATTTTATCAGTTTTGTTAACTATTATTAATATTTAATAGAGAAAAATTTAAAAAT
>BSUD01000153.1:415157-426204 GCA_033239045.1 Fagopyrum esculentum
TATTTAATAGAGAAAAATTTAAAAATTATAAATAAGAAATCAAAAACATGATATATATATATATATATATATATATATATATAGTTCAAAATTAAAAAAATTAATTAAAACAAAATTTTCAAAATTTAAAGGAAGAAAACAATATATGATATAAAAAATTCGAAATTATAAAATAAATTAAAATTTTAATTTTTGTTAATTAAAATATGCCTACATTAGTTTTTAAAAATTATAAAAATAAAATATGGATATGTTTTTATGATATTTTTGATATAAATTTATTTATTTTTTAATTAATTAAAATTGATGTGGCATGATAATTTATTAAATTAAAGATGATTTGGCATGATGACTGTTTATTAGTTTTAATGTTTTTTTTTATTATAAAAAATATGATGGCAAATCCGTAAATATCTTGTGGCAATATCGTAAATAAATTGGAAAAAAGCTGATGTGGCTGGCCTTAGCACGCGACATGTGGACGAAGTGGGTTCTGCTTTAGTAATATATATAGATAGTTCATGGATTATATTAAAAAGTAATAGTTCATGGATTATATAGGAATAATTCAAAGTTTATAGGATAATAGTGCATAAATTATAACATGGTAGTTCAAATAAATTTTCATTAGTTTCCGTAAAAATAAAAAAAAATAAAAAATTTTTTTTTTTTCGGGACACGTGTCGCCCTGCGGTACGGCCGTACGACCGTACCGCAATAAAAGGGCCGTACCTGAACATTTACCAAGGTAACAATATATAAGATTCTACTAACTATTTATAGAGTAAAAGGGGTAAGTAGGCTTTTATTGTATAAATGTAGATTAAGTAGGCTTTTATGTTTTAATGTGTATTAACTAGGCCTTTTGTAATTTTGAAAAAAAGATAAAATCTAAAAAAATTTAAGATACCTTCAAAATTAAAAAGTAAAATGAGAATGGTGCCCTACAATTATTTAAAATTAAAAAGATTATCTCCCTTAATTTTTTAAAATAAAAATGAAAAATGAGAGTGGTGCCCTACAATTAAGGAATTAGTTTTAACATTAAAAAGATTCTCTCCCTTAATTAATATAGCTTAATTTTTTTCAAAGAGTCGCTTATTTGTTGGCATTAAAATTAATTACATAATTTTATGTACATAATCTGCGTGCGAAATTATATACATAATCTACGTGCGAAATTATGTACATAATCTGCGTGCGAAACTATGTACATAATCTGGGTGCGAAACTATGTACATAATCTGGGTGCGAAACTATGTACATAATATGCGTGCGAAACTATGTACATAATCTGCGTGCGAAGTTATGTACATAATCTGCGTGTGAAATTATGTACATAAAATTATGTACAGAATTTGTGGGGACCACTTTTATTTTTTTTTATTTAATTAAAAAACAGTCATATTAATTAAGGGAGAGAATCTTTTTAATGAGAGTGGTCCCACAATTAATATTCACTTATATTTTTAATTTAGTTTATCTTTTTAATTTTTAATTGTTATTTATCCTCCTTAATTAAGGGAGAGAATCTTTAATTAGAGTGATCCCCAATTAATAGGCTCTTAATAATTTAATTTAGTTTTATTTTTAGGGAGAAAATTGGAGGGTCTAAATTGTATCATGATACAAAAAGGCTTCTCTACACCAATTTTCTCTTATTTATAGTTATTAAAAAATACACAAATAATTAACCTAATTAATTTTTATAATTTTTTAACATAAAAATAATGTAATATTTTTTTTAAAAAAATCGTACAAGATATGTACCGTTTTCTTTTATCTTTACTTTAAAAATTTAGAAAAGTTTTAAATATGAGTATTATAAGTACTATAATGTTGTAAGCTGAAAAACCCTACCTTCTAGAGAAAGAAATAGAGAAACCATAAAAACCCTAACGTCGTCTGCTTCTCTAGTCCTTCGCGCACAAGCTTCTACAATCGTCATCTTCAGGTACTTTCTTCAACTTGTTAAGAAACAAATTTAGGTATGGAGTCCAATCCCGATTCAGCGCACTCAATTGGGGAAGATTTATGGGTGGAAATCCTAAAAAGATTACCGGTGAAAAGCCTATGCCGGTTCCAATGTGTTGATCAATCTTGTAAACGTCTAATCTCATCCACCTTCTTCATCAACCATTATCAGTCGTTCACTTCTTCCATCAAACCTTCTAACCTTAAACCCTATCTCCGAGTGGAATTCGACCGCAGCGGTCAAAGTTCATATTCTATATGTCATCCTCGTGGGACTCATGATCTACATTTTCCATTCCGACTTCGGGATTCCATTTTCCGGATATTATCACCGATATTTTTCTCCATTGATTTCAGTTTAGTTGATGTGATTCATGGCATAGTGTGTGTTACCTATACCGTGAATTCATCCTTTGATTCCACGATTCTTTGGAATCCGGCATGTCAGAAGTATACTCTACTCCCTGAGCTTCCTCCACCATTTGATTTGGAATCCGATGTCAATCCGGCTCGGTTCTGTAGCAGTACTATTGGATTCGGGTTCGACGATTCTAAGAAGGATTTCAAGGTTGTGAGAATCTGGATCCCTAATTTTGGTATCCAACAGTTGCCACATCCACCTACGTATGAAATATACTCTCTTCTAGAAGGTGTCTGGAGGATAAGGACAGCTGATATAAACATAAAAAGCTGTAAATTCTTTGGCAGAAGCGGATTAAGAAAAGCGAGTAGGAGTTGTTTTGTAAACGGAACTATCCATTGGCTTGTATGGGTGCCGACAGAACCAACTAAGGGAAGCCATTATCGTGCTATTTCCATGATAATGTTTGATTGTGAGCGCGAAGAGTTGACAACAATGGAGCTACCACGAGAGATGTATATGTTTGATGTGACGGCAGAGCTATTGGTGTATGCTGGCATGGTGGCAGCAGTGACGCATTCACCCGGGAACCCCACCAGTTATGTTGAGATGTGGGTGATGGAGGAGCATGGTGTGGCTAGATCATGGAAGAGGGTTCATAGGTTCGAGTTAAATTCGATGGATACTGATGATATATTTCGACCTTCGTTTCTGGAGTTGGTTTCTTCCTGCCCTTACGAATGGATCATGGCTCGAAAACATCTGAGATTTGATAGGATATTTCGTGACCATGCTTACGAGGAAGGTATGATGTTGATGGATAATGCCAAAGCCAAGTCTTATACAAAGGAAGAGATAATTCATTTATGAACCAAGATTGGTTCCTTTGGATAGAGAATTATTATTCTTGTAAAGCGTTTTCATATGATTAATTTGGTTGTTTATCGTATGATTGGATTTTTATTTTTTTTTAAACTGAAAACGGTCAAAACCATCATAAAGCATTCTTGCGGATGAGAACACGAAGTTCACGATTGTCAGAAAAAGGTGTGTTATGTTTGCTCTTATGATTATGAGTTATTTCGAGCATGATTTGGTGTGAGGCTAGAGTTCTCTCACCTAACGTCGAGCCGCTCCCAAACCATGACTCCTCTCATGATATCGAGATGGAGTCCGGTCGCACTAACACTCAACAACAAACCCTGTAAAATTAAAACATAGAGGGAAACAACATTGTCACATATCAACGAATCACAGCTGAGTTTGGGTTCTTGTTGTGAAACAATACCTTAAAAGTACAGTATCCCCAGCAAAGAATGAATACACACGAGAGAACTAGACACCAACACTTACAAACGAAGGGAACTAATGATACATACATAAGGGAACTGAAATTGACATGCTAGCATCGTCTTGTAATCCAGAGAAAAGAACAAAACGAATCTCTTTTGTGTACACGCACATTCTTCTTGTCACAACAATTATTCAGAGCTAGGCAGTGGCAGCCTTTGGAATCTTGTATTGTTTCTTTACAAACTGCGAGGCCTCCGACTCGTTCCTGTGACATAGTATTCTTAATAACGTTTTCACATCTGTGTCGAGTTTGCTCCTGCTTCTGTGCGGCTCTGATCCACCAATCGATCTCAAGTCGTCGATCAATTCCCGGGTCTGCATGAATGGCAAAGCAAAAGTGGTTAAATTTGTATACACATTTTGACATCATCTATGAGCTTTATTATGCCTTTATATCATATTGTGTCTATTTCCGGAAAAACCGAGAGATGGTTTAACCTCGTATCCATGCAACTTTATTATATGCCGAGCATGTGCCACAAGATTTTCCACAACACCCCGAGGAAGACCATCACCTCCAGAAATGAAGAACTCCTGCTTATACAAATATAAGAACAATAATTAAAGACATGGCAAAGATAAAACAAGGCAACAGATGACACATGAGCATTCACCTTTAAGACATCCAAGTCTTCTTCAAGCATTCGAGCATCCTTGGGAGAAAATACACGAGATGGACCTCCATCTAGCAAAACACGCACCAAGCCATCCTGGATAAATTACAAAATGTTTCAGGAAAAAGGAAGTCAAGAAAAGGACCGGAAAATAATTTGGGAGCTTCACATCCTTATCTAAACATATTAGTAGTGCACGACACACACCAGGCATGACTGAAGAAGACTTGTCACAATGCGGTCCCGCAATTGCTCCACAATAACACTACAGAGTTGATTTAGTGCCTACATAGAGCCAAAAACAAAGAACTATTCCAGTAAATGCAAAGAAAATGCAGATGATGCACCTCATAATCTATAATGTAACTCGGATAACAAAAGACGGTAAAGACAAAGCAACGAAAACACCAGTAAGAGGTCTAGACCATCAGAAATTTTGAAAGGTTACACGTGGAAATGACCAGAGGGATTAAGGTTCGCTAAGTTGATTGAAAAACAAGACTTTTGAAAGAAAATAAATCATAAATTCCTGCCACCAAATTGGTTATTGGACAGCAGGGAGAGATCAGCAAAGAAATGTATATGTCTATCTAAGTTTGTAACTCGGTCACTCTCTACCTCCCCCTCTTTCAGTTAACATCAACCATGGACGGTCTACAAGTGTTAGGAGGTGATCTTCACTGATGTACTGTAGTTTTATGTCCTTCCTGAACTAGGAGAATGATTAAGAAGCAAAGAGTGGAATGAAGTCAGGAGTTACTGTATCAAGTGGGTCAATCAGTGCCTCCAATCTAGTCTGAGAAACACTGGGTCGATATAAATTTTCAATGAATGAATCTCCCATATCAATGAAAACAATCTTGGTTCCTGTAACAATGAAGAACAAATTGCAATTAGGAAGCAATCGTATAGTAGGGTCGCAGACATTTAAGAGTAGAAAAGAAAACAACAGAGAGAAGACAACAAAATAGGGGAAGAAATATAGTGGCAGTACACTTAAATTAGTCATGCACATCAAGGTGTAAGCATAACGAAAAACAGTGCATATGTTACCAGTATATTCGCAGATTCTATCAATCGCTGCATTCAGATCTTTTCTGCTCCCATCTAAAGTAGTTTTCTGGCTTAAGCTCTTTGATCTGTCATCTAGAGACCTCTCTGAAAATATAAATATCACATAGTGTAGTCTATCAATCATCCCATATATGTGTATGTATGTTACTGAGAATAGAGAAAGTTGTGAAGGATCGCTAAATCGGCAACTTCATTTGATAATTTAATGAGTACTGAACTTCTTTGCAAGCATGTGTATCAAAGTCATAATTTAGGAAAATTCCATTTAGGGTATTGAGGTTTAGGAAACTCCTACTTAAGGGGCAATAAGTTGCAACTCCCTTTCTCTTGCCCTCTCTACATTTTAAGTCGTTCATCCTTGTCCTTTTCTTCTCTCTCTCCTTTTCTCACCTTTATAACAACTTACCACAACAATAACATCACCAAAAAAAACTCCAGTTTCACTTCTTTCTTTAAAACCAACCAATTAACTTTCCTCTTCACCGCAAAAACAAAAGTTTAAAACGTCAACACACCTAACCCAGAGAATTTGAAGCTTTCACTGCTTGGATAATTCTTGATCTTCTTCCTGAACAGGTGCAATGATTTGATAGAATAGAGATTTTGTCTTAAAGGTAACTCCCAAGGAATACCTTGATTTTAGATCGGGTTGGACTTTGGAGTAACAGTTCCTCAAAAACGAATTGAAAAAATGGAAGGAAAAAAAATATTTTACACTCATACTGGCCTCATATAAATTGTAACTCTAAACATATCAGGACAGCAATAGATCAAGGTATCACTTAGACGTTTGACTCAGTCCTACAGCTAAAATTTGCTCATAACTCCCTTCTAACTCTACTCATCATTGCAGAGTTTCCAGTCCATGTGAATATCGGTATAATTCTTGTGTAACCCAGGTGACGTATAATTAATCATGTGGTAAACTAGTCAAGGTGCAAAGTTTATTTGGCTTATATGTGCATTTATCTCCAATTATGTGATGGAAAGAGTTTACAAAGTATTTTTTTATATGACCTCCTACTAGTAATGATTTCAATATATAACCTTCTTTGATGCATGCATAGATGTGAGTTGGAGGACAGATTTTGCATGCTTTACAGACCGCCAATAAGAAAAATAAAATGAGGATACAAATCAAGTAAGAGCATGCAACGGAACGTCTAATACAAATTGAAGTGCTATGAGCAAGGCAAATTTGTTTAAGCAACGTACTGGCAAACTTCTCGTTTGGATTTTTCTTCAACCAACGACTGGAAATGCTATCTTCCAACTTGAGCAGGTGACTAACTGCATACTGTTAACACTTGTGTCAGAACAAGGAAAGTGTATATTGTAATATTTCAAAAAAAAAATGCAAGAGTTTGTTCCCGATTAATAAGGGGGGAAATTTTCATAAGCAATTACAATAAAGTCAACGGTCACAATAGTAAGGCTGAGACTGGATTCATGCCACCAATATATAGACAACAGAGGTGTCACCTCCTTTAGGTAAAGTTCTCAAATCCTTAATCTTGAAGCCATACACAACGGCGTACCAATTGCAACAAATTATACCAAAACCCTATTAGCCTCATGAGCAGGTTCTCAAAGCACAAAGAAGCCTTATCATGCAATTCCATGAAAAGTCCCAAACTAGGCGATACTGAATCTTTACAGCACCACCTCTACGAATTTGATCCTAAACTACTCGAAATGATTATGGTGCAATAACTTCCCTTTCAAGAATTGCAAGACACGACTTGGAAGGGCATAGTCAACCTGCATAACCTATGAGAACCTTCCCCTGCTATTATGTTTTGGATGATGAAGGAGAAAAAGAATAGCCCCTCACATGCAGCGTATTTAGCTGGACACATAGAGTTGGTGTTGGCAAGACGTTGATGTCCCTAGATCTCCTCTCTGAAGGTGGCTTTTGGTCAAGAAGCTCCTTCTTTACAAAAGCCTTGATTCCAGCTTCCTTGCTATACCGTGTGAGAGGAGGCACGGGTGGAATCAGCTCTTCCTTACTAGCTGCAAAGCAAAGTCAATATTAAAAGTTCCCGCTTTACCCTAAGTAGATCATGTCCATTTAAAATCTTATGGATTGACAATATATTCAAATGGCTTCTTCAGTGCATTGAAAAAAAAAGGCAGAAGATATATCATACTGCTACCAGCAGTTCATGTTCAGATAATAAAGGCTAAACGAGTATAAAGGGCAAGCAGATCATGAATTAACTATCTGACGTTTTAAAATCAAGACAGGTGCATTAGGAGAGAGAATAAGTGGTGTACAGTTCAATGTCACTTTTACTTACCCAAATTGGCAACAATGTATTGTGCATAAACCTGAAATGCATTGTCGATGCCGCGTACTAAACTATTTAGTTCACCAGAACCCATGGGAACTCGAAGTGCAAAAAACTGATCCACGGTCTGTAAAAAAGAAAAAGATTGTTCTGAATAAGTTTAAATGATGGCATAGTAGAGAAGAAGCATACTAACAGACCTAGAAAAAGTCTAGACAATGATAAAATAGGCTTACTTACAAGATCTCTCCACGGGCAATATTTGGAAAACACACACAAAAATTAATTCATTTAACCATATTAAGGATGTTGCAACCAACCTTCTTTTAGCATGAAGCACCTCAAACTATAGAGCTGACAACAATCTTTCATACAGGAACCAAAAATTGAGAGAATTGGACTGTGAACTTTAGAACCCTAGATGAAATTAAGGTTAGATAAAAACTCTTTGGAATTACTGACTATCTTCGTTGCTAGAAATTTTGAATGTCCTCATCTGATTTAAATGATCTTCTAATAGATACAATAAAAGTAATTAAATACTTTGCAGCATCAACTACCAATCTGGTGAAAAGATTCTAGTACAAGAGACTTGCTTTAATGCTTACTGATAGCCAATTATATCAAGGATAGATTTATAAGCCCTTTATCTATTGTTTGTCTAATGAAGTTTAGTTTTCCATCTATGCACTGGATTCAGATACAAACGAGTGTACAAAGAAAGAAAGTTTCAATATTAGACTCGGACCTAATTTGCAAATTAGCTACAGTGGAAAAGAAGAATGCTAGTAATGCTTCTTCTTACATGAAAGATGCAAAGGTAATGCTATAAAGTAAACATATAGCACCTCTTCAACTATTCTATACACTTCAACAATTGAACTCCCATGCCGCTGCTGAGGTGATATTGGATCCCATTTCTGTATACATACACAACAGATCACTATCAGTGTAAATGATGGTAGCCCCTGCAACACGCAACACACTTGGGACAAAGAGGGAGATTGTTCATTTGTAATCGCTCAAGGAAGTAGCTGAAAAAATATTTGTCCACCACCTTAACATCTGCAATAGATCACTAAAAATAATATGCACACGCATGAACACATACAGAAAGGCCTGAATTTCCAACCACGCTAATGGATCAACTATATCATTCTAACCATCATTTCTTTCTTAGAATTAAAGAAGAAGAATAAATAGAGGATGAATAAATTCCAAAACGAATTTTCAACTACTCATTAGTCACCTCCTGTTGGATGGCACGTTCAACCCAGCCAAGAAGTCTTGCAAGCTGTGCATTGACCCAGCGCAACACCAGTGTTCCAGATAAAGTTTCAATCTAAGATGGATATGAGAGTACAAGAGGAGTCAGCAAAAGAAAAAAAAATACAAGTAGCAATATGACCATCTAGACAAACTGGTGAATGATGCCAAGTAGGGTTTTGAAAGCTCTACAGGAATAAGAACATCAATATATGACTGAATTTGCATAATTGCATCAGAGGGAACTAGGGAAGTCATGAAATTATAACAGATATAGATAAGGTGAAGTTGGAAGCAATAAAAAAAACTCAAACTGTTGAAACTTCTACAAACTACGTAGCTGCCTAAATCAAATGAAAAAAAAACCTTGTCCACACTTCATTGAGTTCATTCCTCCAAAAGAGTAAACACTCTTTATAAATTGCATGCTTCAGACAAACAGTCTTCTTCTATAAACCTTCACCGGAACTATGGTGATTATCTTAATATAACAGTCCAATCCACCACACCTACAATGACATTAAAGGTTTTAAGATATCTGCTTTCAAGAACTACCCGAGAAAGTGAACAGCCATATCCATGCCTTAATTGCCAACACTTAATATTTGTCGCATCAAGGGAAGCCTTTCTATCTTGCCCAAACATAAGTGAATGCCAGCCACTCATGTACATTTGCAGCTTTTATCAGCATGACTAGTAAAGAATTCTTGCATTAAATAGCTTATCCATCATGATGTGTGCAGACATAGGAAAACATGCTTGGTTTACTCTTTTTCCTTGTGTGTATCATACAGGTAATCAAAGTCCACATCCTAGGATGACCCAGAGAGAATATCATGAGCCTTTTACTATGACCAAAGCAGGAAGCAAGAAGCCCAGCTAATTGCAAGATATTGCAGATCACTAAATACCAATACAGTAAGAGTCAGGAGGGATTTCTAAGCATGTTATCAGCTGAAATGTATAATGTGAATAACGTCTGTAGGAATTCAGCAATGTAGGACAAATTGTCAAACAACCAAACAAGGGAACAAAGAGCAGGCTCATCACCTTGTATCTCGCAAGTTTCTTAAAGTACACCTCTGCAGCGTCTTCACCATATGCAGACGTCAGAAGTGACATAACATACTGTTCCAGACTATCAGCAGCAGGAAATACGGATGCAACGTCCTCAGTCAAATGCTCAGCATTATCAAGAAATGGTTTCTGAAGATAAAATATCAAGTCAATGTCTCCAGTACAACAAAACACCCCATTGAATTTATGATAATGCATAAAAGAACCTATGACTGCCATGGCTTACCAACTTGGTCCCATAAAGCTTGTGGAGAAGAGAAACTGAAATAACAGTTGCTTGCGGATGCCACTGAGACAAAATTGGAACAAACAGAGTGGTTTCTTTCTTCAATAGTTTCTTGATCTCTTCAACAAGGAAAGTTAATGGATTTTCATGCACTGTCTCTGCCATTGCATCAATGGTCTGCAGTATCTGCAGAAGAAAGCATATAAACTTCATTTTGTTTTTTGGGTACGCTTCAATTTTTCTTTCAGGAAAAAATATAGGTACACAGTTAATATCTGCCAAAGTGCCAAAAGAAAATAAAGAGAGAAATGACGAAAGGCAGCGGCTAGAATAGACTGAGAACAGCTATATATTATACTCCTTCCGATTCTTAATATATCTCATTAATATATAACCTTTCTAAATATAAATTCCACTCTCCTACTCTATAACCTATTTAACCATCTGTTTATAAATTCACTCCTCTTCCCAACTTTTTAGCTTTGTCATTACTTTTAATACTGAACTGCTCATTACCCCTCCGCCATCTTCAATTCTTCATTAAATATTTATTTAACTAAAGAAATAAAAGGAGTTTTCATATATTTGTATATCATTGCATTACAAATATATATATATATATAGGAACGATTGATGCTTAGATGAATAAAACCATTTTTTCTAGTTTTCCATTTCTAAATGCCGTGGTATTTGTGCAAACTTCTAAAAAGACAACATGAAGTGAAGGGAGTTTGAAATAACTTCTATTAAGAGGTCAAAAGGATATACAACAAGAGAATAAGGAGACTTCTATACAGATAAAAGAAACGTT
>BSUD01000153.1:433868-451943 GCA_033239045.1 Fagopyrum esculentum
CAGTCAATTGAAGAGAGTGTCCGGCGAATGGCTATGCACAGGCGAGATTTATCTGACTTCGCCTATTCCTTTTCTTTTTCCTGTTATCATGCGCAGTCTTTCCAAATCTATTATTCGAACCTTTTTTATAACGAAAATAAATTAAATTGTCTCACTTTCTAATAGTGTTAGAAACTTACAAGTTTGACATTATATAGAGATATCGAGACAAGATGAAAAGTATTTTAATGGTTTCGGTAGACATGGCCAGAATGACATCAAATCTATTTAGTTATAAATAAAATCGATAATCATTTCAATTCTCAGTAGAGTCGTGATATCTTTAAAGATTATTATCTTTAATTTCATGAGTTATAAGTTGTACAGCTTTTTAGAATTCAACTTTAAGTGTATTGATAGGAGAAAACTTATCTTCTAAGTGTATGAGATCGATCGTAGTATTAAATGTCGAATCACAAGGATCGTTTGAATATCGTCTGTAACTTGTATCCATTATTTAAGTCCAATACTAAACTATAGTTATGGGTTGATTATAGTGATTAGTAATTGTTCTTGGAGATCATTCATGAATTACATTCTAATAATTTATGATGATCTTTCAAAACAAACTCACTATTAACTATTGCTGGTTTTATTGCAAGACTACCGGGTCATGAAGCTTATCTTATAGATGTGTTTTATTTATATTCATGTCTTTTAGTAAGAAGCGCTAAATTAAATTTACACTTAGGCGGAGGAGTATGGTGTTTCCCAATAGTCGGGACATCAACCCGGAGATCTTTATATTTATAGAAACAATTTGGTTTACTAGGCTTTTCTAGTTTTGTATTTAGTAAATGTACCCCTTGAGAGAAGAGTGCGTAGAGTTTGAGAATAAATACAAAAGGTTGGAGTATATTTACTTAATTGAAACATTAAAAAGCTTAGTTATTACTATAGTTTTTCAAAAAGGTCTAGTTACCAAAATTGCCCATATTTATATTCCTACTAATCGATGTAACTTCTATTATAGCTGAAAAAATATATTTAGAGTGATATTATTCGGTCAAACAGAATATTATGAAGCAATCAATGTAGTTGGAATCCGGGTGTGGGGTGTAGGTGGAGTGTGGGTGCACTCGGGAGACGGTGAACGAGTGTGCACGACGTGGTTTCAGAAACATGTAATCATTGCTCTAACAGCCTAACGTTTGAATTTTGACGAGTTTTAACATTCTCATTGAGCCTAAGAGGTGCATCTATGGTGCGCCCGAAACTGAATTCAACGTTCGAATCCAATGGCTACAACTATGATCATTGTAGCAACGTTCGAAATTTGCAGGAAATTAGTTTGGGGAGCACTCTCATTGTGCCTACGTAGTGGGAACGGGAGGCACACTCCTATTAGGCTTGGGGCTCCCATTCCCATTGCGAGTAAATTGCCCCGTTTTGTGTGGCTGAATAGTAATCTCGTATATATTTATGTGTCAATTTATTCATAGTTGGAATCAAACGTGTAATTAATGTGTGTATTTTTTTTGTTTTGAGAGTGTGATGCGCAAACCAAATTAAAGTCATGAAGCAAGAGGCCGGAAAATTGAGTTTATGTTAGAGTAAAAGGGGTTTGTGGGCTATTATTGTAACAATGAATATAAACAGGACTATTATGTTTTTATGGCTATAAACTAGGCCCCTTCTCATTTATTCTAAAAAGACTCTATCACATCAATATTCTCATTAATTTATATTAAAAAATTATAAGGATCTACTTTGTATATGTGATAAAAAAAGGCTCATCTACATCAATATTCTCTTTATGTTATGGGTACTCTTAATAAGGATCTACTTTGAATATAAACAGGACTATTATGTTATGGGTACTCTTAATAAAAAAAGGCTCATCTACGATTGTGTCCATTAGAAGACATAGGCCATATCCATTAAAAAATAGACGCTTCTCGTTCAGGATTTTTTTTCATATTCATTGTTCGAATCAGATTGTACATGATGTGAAATGAAAGAATTCGGAAATAATTCATTTTTTTGTATTAAAAAAAGATAGAGTCGGAATCGAACTCGTATCTTTAGCTTGTAAGGATAGGTGTTTGTTCACATGATAAGGGTGTTGATTTGGAGAAAATAATGATAGCGTCTACAATAGTCAAGAATGGTATCGAAGTTTTGTCTATATGATGTGAAATTCAATAGGGTCATTTTTCCGTTGCTTAGTTTTGCAGATTCCTCATTAGAATCTCCGCTCGAATAGTAAATAAGAATGGGATCACCTTGATTGAGGTCCCTCTTTGAGAAGAAGCGGTGGTTTGGTCCATCAATTGTTTATGAGAGTGGAGAAGGAAACTGCGGATATGCACCCTTTAATTCATACTACAAAATTTCCCACAACCCGCATTTTCTTAGTACTTAAATGATGAAGTATCATTATAATATGTCGTATGTATTTTCCATATCCTTACAATTATAAAAACAAGAGTTTCCCTTATGAATATTACATATCCATTTTTACCCCTTTTGTAATTTTTTTGGCATTTGTCCCCATGAGTCATCAAACACCGGTTCTAAGATCAACATACGTATATTTCCTACCTCTCTTCAGTCGTTCTTCTCAATCCGTAGTCTTCTTCAACCGATCGAAACCGGCCACAGGTATGCTTTCATACATCTATGACCTTAGTCTCATCCATTTTCCCCTTTATAGATAAGCTCTTCATTCTCTTTCGATTGTTCAATCGATTGATTTGGTTCTTCCCCTTTATAGATAAGTCTTCATTCTCTTTCGATTGTTCAATCGATTGATTTGGTTCAAATTTTGTTATAAATTCAGATTAAGTTATCCGGGAAAGATATGGATCTAGGTTTTGATTTCCAGTTCAAACTGGATACGCATTGAGGATAAGGTAGAGAGTCACCGTTACACTTGGTTTTGCTTTGATTGTTAATCTGCGAGGACAAGGTGTTCGACGAAATGCCTGAGTGTGAATTCAACGAGTTGCCTATGGTTGGGTCCTGTTCTTGCACGAGTAGAAGCTTTATAGCTCGTGAAGCCATTGAAAGTTTGATTCAGATTAATAATTCAGGAGTTTGGAAAAAAAGAAATTATTGAAGGAACATCCAGACATAGTATCGGGTACAAAATCATAAGTTCAATTGTTTTATATACATGTCTCTTATTTATCCATTTGCTCTGATTGCTGACTTCGATGGTTTTCTCAAGGTCTCGTTTCATCGTCTACTTAAAATTAGGGCGTAAATGAAAGGTGATGTGTAGTAGGAGTTTCCTTTTTGATGTTTGATTTGTTTAGAATTCATTAAAAGTATTTTCATGACTAATTTCTCTTATTCCATATGCCTCATTTTCAGGTATGCTTCCCTTCCTCACTTGGTAATGATCTATCTAATCTTTCCATATGAATTAGATAAAAATAACGAAAGGATAATTCTTCTATATTTTACCTCAAGAATCCCTAAACCACCTTTGGTTCTTTCTATTCTAAGGTGGCATTTACACTAGATGGTTAGCTTACCAACTAATTTATATGGGTTTTCTCCTGTTGTAGTATAAAAAGTTGAAGAATTTATATTATATAATCTACTAAAATTCAAACATTTTACTCTTTGTAAGGTTAGTTGTGCCACTCAATTTCGACATAGTGAATCTGCTCATGGATATCTGGAAAGTAAGCATTGATTATTTGCTTTTCTTGTGCTATTTTTATCTTTTTCTCTAATTATTTCCTTGCTAACCTTACTATTGCCCCTTATTGTTTGTGTATTCATCAGTGTTACCGATGAATTTTGACTCTTATTTATTAGTGTTATTTTCAGGGTAATTGCTCAAATTAGACTTACGGTCAATCAAGATTTTTTGACTCTTTCTTCTATGGCTTTAATTTGGTTAATCTTTGCTGAAAAATATTTCTTGCAGATGTCAAATGGTGATATGTATGAGAGGAACCATATCACCATTTGAGGACTTCATCACAATAGAGTTCTAAATGAAATTACCCAATATTTCTCATAAAATGTCAAATAATAATTTGCTGAAAAATATTTGTTGAAGAAAAAGGGGGAAATCAGTTGAGGACTTCATCACAATAAAGTTCTAAATAAAATGTCAAACTCTCTTATGTCATATGCAAACCAGTGCAGAGTATTTATAGTGAAGCATAAGCCACCCTTCAATATTTGCTAAGTAAAAAATTACCCAATATTTCTCATAATCCACCCATATTTCTCATAAAGACCTACCTTAGGAATCAAGATTATTACAATAACAATGTACAATCTAGAGCATGAATAATCTGTCATAATCCACCCTTGAAAGTGGTTATGCCATGCACAATCTAGAGCTATTTAACATATATTGAGCTCTACAACTTTTGAAAGAAACTTTAGCAATTTAACTTGCTGAAGGTTTAAATATCAATAGAAAGAGAAGGTTTGAACATTGTTACCTTCACATAATTTAGTGCTTAAATTCCTCGATGAATAGTCTGTTATAAGATGCAATTTTAAGCCTTTATGTGACATGAAATTTTATGTACGGATGTTTAAGGATTATTACAATAACGATGTAGAAGGTTATGAGCACTCGTGATTATGTACTGTATTTCACATCTTTAGTTCCTTGACTTCCATAATAGTTCTTGATGCGACTGTTGTTGGGATGGATTTGATGATAAAGAATCATGGAGAAACCAACAAGGGTAAAAAAAATATATCTGTTTGATCACTGGTTTGCTTTCTCCTATAAAAGAACTTTATGAAGGAACAAAGGGTGACCAAGTATCTGCCCTTGCTGAACAAACGAATTTACAAGGAATGAAATTCGAATGCATTGTTGTTAGAGGCGACCTTAGCACTAATGTGAAGAGGACGGTTAGGGAGGAAAATAAACAATTACTAACCCTTTTCTCAAAGAAATGCCACACAAATACTGTTTATGTTGAGAGTCCGCTTTCGATGCTTGGAGCTATCAAGACCCGAAACATAATGTCCGTTACCCTGTTTAGGGGGATCTTGAAATCAACTCCAAGTTGAAGATCTAGGTGACAGTATTAGTGTCAATATCCTGATTGTTTTTGGAAAGAAGAAAGAGTTGCTTCATATTGTGTCTTATGTGTAGGTTTGGCTGTACAAAAAAAATCAAAGTAGAGGTTTCCTATGTCTTAAAGAAGTATTCAGATAAAGCACCCTCAAGCGATAAGTTTGCCACTCATGAAGTTAAGGTAGATTATAAGTACAAAAGTGTTATAGATCCTGAAAGATTTGTTCCTCCAGAGCAAAGAATCAAAGGCTACTGCTATTGACCACAAGTCATCCCAATTTCATCTGATGCATTGGAAGCTGTCAAATTCAAAACATAATTTATGAATTTTGTTATAACATTCAATAGATTAACCACCTTGGACTTTGATTTTCTATATTAAATTCCCAATTTGGAAAGATGGGTATTGTAAAATACCATTTCTTTTGACATGAGTTCACCCTATTTTATATTTTTTTTATAATTAATTTGCAACATTGATTATATGGTTCATTTGACTGACTACATCATTCCTTAATTGCTTTGATAATCATTAAATTAATTTAAGCAATTAGATTATCTACTTATACTGCTTGTGGTGGGGTTGTAGCATTTAAGGTATTTATGCAAACTTAAGATTTATATTGTTTTTGAGATTGATTAGAAATACCAACGTGTTTACGCTTTGCAGATTTGGTCAAGAATCAGAAGGTATTGAAGACATTTCCCTGTAGATAGAGTTAATAGTTAAATTGTGACAGGAATGGACTACATAAGACTTGGAATTATGTTGATGTTAACAGAACAAAAAAAGAAGAAACCTTTAACATCTGTTGGAATTTGGCTTCTGTTCTTAATTACTTTTGACCTGTTTCCTTCTATCGTTTCCATCAGTTCTTATGGGAAAACTCATCAAGCAGGCATGCTCATTGGAGAGACTGCATTTGCAATACTTATAGTTATCACAGGCATTGTCCTATTTTCTAATTTTGACTCATCAATAATATAGATAAGAAGAATGAGAACAAGAGTGTTGGCGTGAACAAGAGTGTTGCCAAGAGTGTTGCAGACCTTGAAGGTATATGAGTGTGATTGATATTTATATGTGTTTGATCTGTGTATATCAAATGAGCCCTTAAGACTATTCTAGCATGTGAAACTAAAACTAGGTAGTTGAAGACATACAAATATTCCAATACACTAAGGAAATTGATTCTAAAGCCTTTGCTTAATACTTTCTGACAAAATAGAGTGTAGTTTTGATCTTGAGGTTTAATGTAGCAAGTTCCATCATATATAGTTTCACTTTTGTTTTGGCATTCAGATAGGAGCCATAGTAAAGGATCTAACAACAGGGACAGTAGGAAGTGTAGCCAATATGATGGGCATCCGTTTGACACCATCAAAGCTAAGCTCCAAAGACACCAGATGTAGTCATATTTTTTGTTCACTATTGAACATGACAACTCAACGGACACAACACACAAGGTCTGCAACATACCGTAGCTACATACCCAACAAACACAACCATTAAATTCACCTCACCGGAAAAAAAAACCCGACTTGCGCGCGCGGCTCCAACTAGTCAAGCTAAAAGTCAAGTAATCTTCCTTGCTACTACAATTATCATTACAAATGACCTCCTTTAACAAAAAAATGCCTCACCGGAAAAAAAACCCGACTTGCGCGCGCGGCTCCAACTAGCCAAGCTAAAAGTCAAGTAATCTTCCTTGCTACTACAATTATCATTATAAATGACCTCCTTTAACAAAAAAATGTCATTGAGAACATTTTTAATGGATTTTATTGTAATAAACGTCACAAATTAAACAATTATCAAATTTTCATGGCGTTTAACAAACGTCATATAATATACAATGTTACAAACGCCAAAAACTTTCACAAATCCCCCCACTCACCAAATATCAATGGCGATTTGTAAGTGTTGTGGCATTTATGCAACACCGTGGATGTTTGGCTCTATCAAATAGTTTGTAAGCCGTCACGAAAAATGTTCCCACCAAATATTGATGGTGTTTGTAAAATGATATTGATATCTCGTACAAAATTTCCATCAAATATTGATGATGTTCATACAAACGCCATGGAATTCATGATGTTTTACAAACGCATTTGATTTAATGACATTTATGACATGCCATCAATATTTGGTGAAACTTTCTACCAAATATCAATGGTGTTTTGTAAGAGACCATTAATAATGTTATATTATAAAAATAAAAGAAGGCATAATTACGTTTTAGAAATCAATTTCTTTAATCTTTAATTCATATTTAAATAAAGCTACTATTTGCATGTGAATATTTAATTAGGTTTATTTTATAGGATTAATTTTTTATTATATAACATACGAGGTATGTATATCAACTTAAGATTTTACATGATTTGAATGTAAATATTTAATTAGGGTAATGTAAATAACTCTTACAAAAAATTTAGTATATTTATGATAATAGCATTACATAAAAATATAGTATATTACAAATATGAAACATGTTAACTTATGAATTTCGAATATAAATTACAAGTATAAATATTACATAAATACAAATAGTAACTTTATTTAAATAATACATATACTTAAAGCCATTGAAATATATAATTATGTTTTATATGTTAGGTGATTTCTTTCCTTACATACATATATTAATTGAATTAATTAATTGTTAATTAATAACGAGTAGACCAATAAAAAAGTGCAATAGAGAAGTTAACGTAGAAAGGCAATAGAGGATCTAGACTCGAGTGGAAGCGGAAGAGGGTGAAAAAGGGGAAGAGAGGACAAACGAGAGCACTCGTCGGAGAGAAAGCGGTTACAACTAACTCCATTGAGTAGACTAATGGATTAGCAACAGAGAGAAGGACGAGCACTGGATCCGCCTTGAGCACAGACGTGAATACTTATACTGCCGAAAGTGAAAATCGGTTCGAGAATATTTTTCAAGTAAGATTATCTTCATTCTTTCATTTTAGTACATTTAGTAGTTTGAATGAATTGGTAGTTTTATTTATGTCGTTTTTGAATTGCAAGAAATCACTCTTCACTTGCAAATCTTCCCTGTCGGATTTTCTTTTCATCGATTGTTGTTTGCGCAATGATTTCCAAGATGCGACTTGCCGATCTAATTCTTCACTTGCAAATCTTCACTGACCGATTTCGTTTTCATCGATTGTTGTTTGCACAATGATTTTCCAAGACGCGACTTGCCGATCTAGTTCTTCACTTGCAAATCTTCACTGACCGATTTCGTTTTCATCGTTGTTTGCGCAATGATTTTCTAAGATGCGACTTGCCGATTTAGTTTTACTTTCTTGCTTGATAATGTGAATTAGTTCTTCCATTTGTTTATTCGTGTCTTTATTCGTGTCTTCAATTGAAATTCAAGAAGATTAAGTAAGATAACTGCTTGATGATTATTATTATTTAGTACATTTAGTATTATTATTTATTTTCTTTTTTTTCAAAAGAGATATTGCAACAACATATTCTGGGGGTTGGTACCACATAATATAATATTAGTTAAAACAATGTCATGTCAACTAATATTTATTTTCATCAAGGGACTAGATCTTAGTTGACCATATTCTGTTAGAGTTCTCATTATTTTTAATCACTCATTCCCTTATTATATAGACTTAACATTAGTTAAAACAATGTCATGTCAACTAATATTTATTGTACCACGGATAAATACAATGCTTAACATAATATTAGTTGACCATATCCTGGGAGTTGGTACCATATATAAGAAACTTGGATGCTCTTAGCTTCTCGGTGCTTGGGGATGATATACTCTAGGGACCCACAAAGGCTCGATAATGTCTTATATTAGAGTTGTATTATGTTAAATATTGCAATGTTTATGGGTTGATGCCAAAATCATGACAAACTTATATTCATAACCCTCTGGATTTTTAGCAGCAGCTATATACACAGTTTTATATTGTACTTCTTAATACTCAGTTTTTCTTGTATAGTAGAAAAAAGGAAAATGCGAAATATTGATTCACATCAGGTTTGTGTTTAGCTCACTAAACTGAGTCTGTATATTTCACGTAAAACGTGAATAAAAGTCTGTAGGGAGGGCTATTATAATAAGGATGCCAAAACAACTATTGAAGCGGTTGAAAGATGATAAGAAATTTGTAAATAAACAAAATAAGATTAATCTTTAATTGTTTCTTTAGTTTTTCATTACTGAATTTTGCTGCATCTTTCCTCTAACCCTCGAGATACTGAAATATATACAAGTTGTCAAACTGCATCGTTCTCTATCTGTATACGAGATCCTTACAAAGTATAGAGAGTATAAAAGCAATAAAAAAACGTAAGTCGATGTGAAGATCACTTATAGCTTCAATATGATTTACTAACTTTTTCATATTATAGGATGATTGGGGCTGTTGACGAGTTCTTGTATATATTGAGTGCTACGTTTGATAGAGTTTTGGTATCGGATCTATTATATGATCAGAAACTACACAATGAGTATTATAAATTAGTGAGAGATGTACATCCGTCCGTCTAGTGTGTATGGGGTTGAACGGCCCATCTAACGGATATTAATCTGTTATGAAAAAAATTATATTTCAACTTATCAAAAATGCCAAGAAATGTATGATTTGTTTAATCTTCAAACCCTTTATTTATACAAGTTTTCAAACTATCAATCTTACTTAATAATAGATGTGGGATAGCAAAATCGTTGAAAATATTCGATGTGGGATAACTAAATTGTAACGCATATTAATCCGTTATAAATAAAAATTATAGTTCAACTTAGCCAAAAGACAAAAAATGTAGGTCAAAGATCCACAAAATAGTAGGTCAACGACCCACAAAACAGTAAGTCAACGACCCAAATAAAATTTATTAATCCGCTATGAATAAAAATTATACTTCAAATTAGTCAAAAGGCCAACAAATGTATAATTTGTTTAATATTTAAACCCTCTATTTATAAAAGTTATCAAACTATCAAATAATCGATATGGGATAACAAAATCTTACAAAATAATTAGCGTAAATAGATTGAGTTTATAATCCTTCAAAAATAAATTAAAGAAAAAAAATATAAAAAATATTTTCAAAAAATAAATTACTTAACTTTCGACGACTTGAAAATAAAAAAAATCTCCAAAATTTTCCAAAAATCTCAAATCTCCTAATAAATAGTCTCATACTCCCAAAGCTTTTTCATTTTTTATAAGTATTTCGGTATTGTAAAGATGAGAGTAGTCACCCTACTCTACTTTGAATACCCATTTCAAAAGCCTAAAAGGGCTCAATATCCTTTTTTTTTTTTTTTACCAAGTATAAACAATGAACAATTCATAACGAGATATAAGTACTCACCAAAACTTAATCTCGACCAGATATGCAAGCCATCAACAACCAAGAGTCAATCCTAATTGGATTTAGGAGCCACAAAGCTTGTCGTCCTCAAATCCGCTTGCCCAATATATATACTCATATATTTACATAGCTTCAATTTAGTGATCCTTTGACATAATCTCCACATGAAGTGAATGGGAAGATTCTGAACTTGTGAATTTACTACTTACTCTTCCTAGAAGTCATACATTCACCCTTTACTTTTGTCAGTCATGCACAATCTCATCATACAAAAAATAATTTCGGACAAAAACTTGAATTTGAGAGATCAACATAATGCCTAAAATTAAAAAAAAATTTTTATGGAAGTTGGCCCTTGATAAAATCCCAACAAGCAAAAACTTTCAATTGCGATGCAATGTGAATTTTGTAATCATCACACAGAGAAAGTATTAAACACCTTTTCTTTGTGTGCCCTTATAATGTTCAGACCATAGATAATGTAAAGATTTCAACAATCTTGCATAATTATGTAATAGTCAATCGGAACATAAGTGATATCCTTTATAAATTAGAAAGAAAAAACTTGCTCAACTGAACTAAGAAATCTTGTCATATCATTTGGATGACTAGAATTCAAATCATCTTCAGTAACAAAAAAATGTACCACATAATCTAAAACTAATTGTACGGAATCTAATAAGCGACTGGGAAAAGGTTAACACAAAAATGGCCATGAACAACACTAAACGACCGAATCAGGGAAGGAAAACCAAAAATATAAAATCCAAAAGATCAAAAGGCGATATGTCAAACTAAACTTTGATGCCTCAAGAAACTCGTCGAATCAATATGCATTTGATACATCATTAATTACCACATTTCGCTCTTCATGAGAGCATATAAAAGGCTGCTGATATAGGTGCTACATCCATCGAGATTGAAGAAGACAATTTGATGCTCATAAATGCGATCAATCAAGTTTGGAAACCTTCATGGGAGACGGATATGATCATTTATGATATCTCCATCGTGATCTCGGGATTCACGCATATTAGTGTTCACCACATTTTCAGGGAAATCAACACTTTTGTTGATATACTCGCTACATGGTCACAGTCCAACCATTGATGTCGATGATCTACCGGATGATGTTAAAGACCTCATTCAAAAGATATTTTAGGTCGGCCTGTTTCTAGAAATTGACTCACCTAATCATCTTGCCTTTGTATAAAAAAAATCATGCACAAACTCATGTCATTGTTGAATTCATTACGAACAGCTTGATTGCCTGAACAATTTAAAATGTCATCATCTTGACCAAGGAGCCACGCAATGATCATCTCATCAGAGATAGTTTCAGGCGCTTTGTATGGAAATACATTCATGCCAAAGATATTGCAAGTTCTTAGGAGAAGTTCCCATAGCAGCAAGCCAGCAACAAAACAACTTCAAGGGATTATGGATGTTGGTATTGTAGAACCTGCAACTCTCCTTTTTTTAACCAATCTACAAAAGATTTTTAGATATGTCAAATCTAACTCTAGATTTAAATGTCCTATGCGATGACCTAGTTGCTTCTGAAAATCATATTTTTATAAGAAAAAAAATCAAAAGCCTCAAAGGAACACCAAACCGATCAAGTATTTTCCTGAAAGGAATACTGTATTAAATATTTAAATGATTAATTTCCTCGCATGTCAAAGACATAATCTGCTTTTCGACATAGTTGATGCTGAGATATCAGAGGTTGCAGTGGACATGGGTCCGGTTTGAAGTAAAACGTCAAGTTGGCGGTTTTCAAACCGGTCCAAACCTACGGTTTAACTGCTTAAATTGTCGGTTTGGTTAGATTTTTTTTTTCCAAAGGTCAAGCCGACGGTTAACCACCGGTTTGATCCGTTTAGTCCGGTTTGCTATTTTTTTTAAAGCAAGCCGTTGCTAAACCGGCCTACGTTTAGATTTACGACCCATGTCTGGTTGTCAGTCAAGAACAGTCAGTTGAACATGTTGATGTTGATTTTCAGAAAGGAAAGTGTAGATCCAAATTACAATATACACAGAAGAATGCGACTAAGTACAATTATGGGTATTAACAAGCCGTATCTCTAATCTAATTGAAAAGTGAAACAAGAAGCCGAAAATTGAGCTTGTTAACAGTACGCAAATCATTCATTTTTACGATGATAGATTTTCATGTATACCATGGTGAATATTTCTAGATACAGTAAAGAATAAATCCGGGATCTAATGATTTCATCTACTCTGATTAGAAATTCATAATTATTTTCTTTCATATTAAGATAAACAGACAGTCGTTTAAGTCATATAAATTGCATGAGACTTAGAAGCTAGGTCATCAAAAAAGTTGTTACCTCCTTTCGTGAGTAGAATCAACACATTTGAGACCACACATTTCAATTATTTTTATATATTACGTCTTATCATTTCTTTACACTTACTATTCCTTGTTGAACACAACTACTGTTTGTGAGATATATTTCCAATAAGTACGTCCAATTAAGTCAAGCAATTAAAAAAAAAATCTGAACATGGAAATCGTTCCGGTAGTAGTGATAGCATTAACCCTCTTATTTGTGACGAGGATATTCTTCCTCAAAGCATCAAGGCGCCAAGGCCACAATAAACAACGTCGGCTCCACAAACTGACCGCTGAATTATCAGAAGCCCCGTCGTCCACTGTGGTGTTCCGACTTCCCTTGATCGGAACCCAACATATTATAACTGCTGACCCGGGAAATGTCCAATATATCATGAAAACAAATTTCGAAAACTACCCGAAAGGGGAAATGTTCCGGTCCGTGTTGTATGATGTCTTTGGAGACTGCATTGTGAATGCCGACGGGAACTCGTGGAGGAAGCAACGAGTTTTCGCTTCACGACACTTCACCGTCGGTTTCCTTCATTACTATGGTGATAGCGTCCTTGATTCCGAGATCTCTGAACGGCTAATGCCGTTCCTCGCCAAGAATGTGAGAGAGGACCGTGTTGTAGATTTACAAGATGTGCTACACCGGTTCGCTTTTGATAATATATGCCGGTCTACTTTTACGCATGACCCGGAATGTCTTTCCGGTTCGTATCTTCCGACCTCGGAATTCGCCGACTCTTTTGATCATGCTGTTTTTCTTATAGGCGCCCGGCTTAGGGATATGCTTCCTACCAAGGTACGTGTATACAAAACATGACTATATAAACTTTTTACGAGAAAAATGACATCCTATAATCTGTTTGAATATTTATTGTTTGACACAATTTTATACTTGACGGTCAACTACAACTTGGTGTTGTTATTATAGTTTGAAAAGAAACCCTAATCGAATGAACTAAGTCTATCTTTTTTGTTGAATTTTGTTATTTCTTATTATTTCGCACCACCGTACCTTGTAGGTGTTATGGTTGAAGAAGGCTTTAAGCATTGGGAGTGAAAGAGAGTTGAAGAAAGCGGTGAGTGCGTTGAGAAAGATTATAACAAAGATAGTGAAAGAGAGGCAGAGAAAGTACGAACAACTAGGCGACGGCGCTAGGAATGACTTTCTGTCAAAGTTGACTAAAATGAGCATCGACAATGCTAATAATGGCGACGTAATGACGGAGGAAGAGTTCAGGATAAGCATGGTGGCAGGAGTCATACTAGCAGGACGAGACACTACGTCAGCAGTGTTGACATGGTTCTTCTGGTTCGTCTCGACGAATTCTGCAGTCGAGGCTAAAATCTTGGATGAAATCAAAAGAAATGATAATAACAAGAAGACAGCATACGAGGCGACGAGAGAGATGCCGTACACTCACGCGGCCTTGTGTGAGACCATGAGACTTTACCCGCCGATTCCATGCTTAATAAAGGAGGCTCTAAACGACGACGTTTGGCCAGATGGGACGAAGGTAGCTGGAGGAGATAAGGTCCTCATAGTGATGTATGCAATGGGGAGGCTCGAGAAGTTGTGGGGCCCTGACTTCTCCCAGTTCCGGCCTGAAAGGTGGTTAGACCTAGACGGTAGGTTTGTCGGCAAGGATCCGTACACATTCCCGGTGTTCAACGCCGGCCCTAGGATTTGTCTTGGTAAGGAGATGGCGTTTATTCAGATGAAGAGAGTTATTGCCTTTGTTTTGCCTAAGTTCAAGATTATCCCCGTCGCGTCGGAGGATTTTAAGCCGGAGTATATATCTGATCTCACCGCCAAAATGAAAGGTGGTTTTCCGGTCAAGATTCAAGATAGACTTGGCTCGTGATCAACGTTCAGAAAATTCGATCAGTTACTTACGCAACTAATTACAAAATAAATGGATCAATTTATTGACATCCACCTACTATGAATTAGTGTATTTATATGAGCAATTATTGTTTAGACATAACTCTTTTAAATTCAAATAAATATTATCGCTCATGTATACTATACATATATTATGAATAATGAAATTCAATATTTTACAAAATACTTATGATTGTCATTTATGTATAGATATATTGTTATAGTTTTATACATAACAGGGCAAAATCCAAAAATATACAAAACACAGGATACGAACAGAAATGTAAAAAAGTGTTGGGTAAATTTCAAAAAAAAACTCCAAACACAGGGATACTAAACCGAAATTTCAAACAAAAATCACCCATTGTTAACAAAAATACACTTAAAAGTCTTATTCCGTCTGAAAATACGTTAGTAGTAATTTTATCAATTACGTATAAAAAATGTAATATTCCTTATATTTTTACTGAAATTAAAATATTAAATTACACTATATGGTGGATTACATGGCTAAGAGTAGAGTCACGTGGAAAGCCGTTGGGAGACATTTATTACATGCATCGATCTCTAACCCCAACGATATTAAATCCTGCCATGGAGCCCGGAACTTCATACCCATTTCTCATTCAATTTTAACTACTAAATTTGACCTCCATTGTAGTCCCCTTTTTACTCCTCCGCATGTCGGCCGCCTCCGCCGGAGGAAGTATTGGCTACGGCGTCGCAATCTCCGTCAGCATTCTCGTCCTCATCTCAACCATCATCCTCGCCTCCTATGCTTGCGTCCGCATCAAGTCCGGCCGCCACCACTCCGGAGGGGCTGAAATCACTTCCGTTAGAGGTGACCCTGGCGGTTTCAGTACTCCGACAGCCGGTGGTGGTGGCGTTTTAATAGGTAGCAGTAGCAGCAACAGGGATTCTCTATTGGGCCTTCATGGGCCAATGGTGACATTGAATCTGTTTCTGGGCCGGCCCATGACACAGGAGCTTGTGCTGGGTGAGAGCAAGAGGATGCCTGGACCCGCCAACTCCGGTTCATGTTCGATTTGTTTGTGTGAGTACCGGTCGAAGGAGAGCGTGAGGTGTATGGCCGATTGTAACCACTGCTTCCACGCAGGGTGCATTGATCAGTGGCTTCGGATGAGCCCTACTTGCCCTCTATGCCGGAGCTCCCCTGCCCCAACTCCGATCACTACCCCGTTGTCTGAGTTAGTACCATTGGCCTTCCACAGAAGATAGTTTCTTTCTTTTTTGTTTTGGATCTTTAATCTTTGTTCATAACTATACTTCAATTTCCCCTTTGAATAACATTGGATTATGAGTCTAATAAGTGCTAAAGATACTATCAAGAGACTATAGAACAGTGGTCGTGTGCATATGAAAGAACAGTGGTCGTGTGCATATGAACCCACATGCGCGTTAGACTCAATCCCATCACATAAACTCGACAAGGTTCATCCTAATAACTTACATTTTAGAAAATATTTGCATGTTATAGAAGTACTATTTAAGATGTTTCCAATCAAGAGCATCTAGAGTATGTGTGGAAACCCACCGTGTGACAAACCATATCAACAAAACAAATCATCAAAAAACAAATCCTGTGTACACCCCAAAACGAACGCCCGGAACATCATCAAATCAAACATTTTAGCTTGGGGCTTAAACATTTATTTGACTGCTACTTAGTTCGCATGAGACATGGAGTCGTCCTTTGACAGAGCCACGTAGTTCACTGGAGTAACTACTCTGGAACTATCTCGTCGCTCCTTGCTGCCTGAGAATCGAAGCCGACCAGACGCTGAAGGAGTCATCACACGACGAGCAATTGGAGTTCCAGTCATTGTGTTGTTACAGTTGCTTACCCCAAGTGGCTTCTTGATCACGGGTTTTGATCCAAATAATGCCTCTTTCTCCGTAGCAATCTGTTCTTGCAGCCGCTTCTGCTCCTGAATAAAGATAGTGGATCATAAGATCAGTGTAGCAACATATAGTAACCATTGATATGTAGGGAACATGTGAAATGAAAGGATCCACTCCACATCTTAGGAAACAAGGAAGAGTTATGGGCTTGAGAGCATACTCTATATCTACGCTTTTCTTCCTCCCTTTCTTGGCGGTGCAAAGTGTATTCTTCCAACATGTTCAACAGGGGCGTCTGAAATTTCAATGCAAATTCTAGTCATGCAAATTCTCTGCCTAAAAATATCAATGACAAGTATTGTCTCTGCATACCAAACAAAAGCTAAGGATTTATGGAAATTGACAACCAAGAGGTCCAAGAGCATAAAACCTTGTCATACAAGAACGCCATTCCTCTTTCAGTCTCCCAACTTTTCACCCTTGATATTAAGTTCTCCACAAGGGCTGAATAGATAAAGATGTCAGCAAATTCATGCAGCAAGTAGATATTTTTCATAGACCGAACAAAAAAGTAATAAATTCAAAAAACAAGCAGGTTTGACCAATTTGAACCAAACAGCAAAGCTACAAAGAACTTAAGCATCCAAAATGCCTTCTGTGCTATTTTCTAACTGCTCCTCATAAGTTCCTAAGGTTGACAATGTAAACTGTAGACTAGTGTTTATCTTATTCAATTGAAAATGCTAGCAGGTAATGCAATGTCTGAAAACAATATTGAGATCTATATCAATAGGGGATTTTACTTATTCAATAAAAAAAAAGTGTGTGAACAAAGGATGTCATGCAAACAAATCAACTAACTGATTAAATTACCTAAAAAATGTGCACACTAAATATCAACTCATTAGCATGTCTGTAAACAGTCTTAGGATTATGTCGTTCAAAAGAAATCAGAGCCAAAGAAGTTCAAAATGTAGCAATAAAATGCTCAACTCAGCAAAGATCCAGAAACTGCCTGTAAACTTGTAATTAGGGCAAACAAATGCTAAAAAATAACACTAAATTTGGATGGGTCAGTGGTTTATGTACATCTTAAAACACCAAACCCTGTATCTGATATCAGAGAATGGCCAAGTTACTGCACCCACAAACAGGACATGTTACTTGGACAAAACTGAGCGACTACTACGGTACTACATAATAGACGTTTAGGAATTGCAGTGGAGTTTTTATTATCAATCTAATACATTAAAACTGCACTCCTAGCAAGATCGTATAGCTTTTGACAAGAAACTCACATGGTATTTTTCCAACAAGAATACGAGCCTTTTCTGCACGTTTCAAATTTTTATGAGCTCCCCTTCCAGCACTGTATCTGTTATGATCCTGTAAAGCGCAAACATCCTGGTTAACATCTTGGTAAGGAAATATTTAGTTGAGGCTCCACTTTCCTTTGGAAACCTCATTGTACAACAAGGCTTGTCCCTTTTTGTCTTTTAAGCAAACCCAGCATAACAGTAGCATTAACCACAGTGATTTCGGAAGTTTATGACATAAAA
>BSUD01000153.1:456065-471890 GCA_033239045.1 Fagopyrum esculentum
AACTAGAAGATCATACCTTTTGTAGCCTGTACTGTTTTTCTTGCCTCAAAGAATCTTCCATTCTCAGCAGTTTAGAAAGGGTATCATTGCTAATGCTCTTGAATTGACCAAATGCATGATCAGCAAGGCTTGGATGAACCTCGTTTAACAATTTTTTGAATTCCATTGACATCACAGCTGATAGCTCGTGAATAACACTAATATGATTGTTAACCTTCTGCAAACGAAGAACCTGAAAATATGGAACAATTAGGAATTAAAAATAAAAAGTAGTAAGAAATGGCAATAATGTGATAGCTAATTTATGGAAATTAAAGAAACTCGAAGATGGAACATATAAGGAATTCGTGATCATCATTATAAAAGTGGACTAGCACTAAAAGGAAGAATGGAACCAAAAGACAAAAGTACCTTCTCCTTCCTAAGGTCTTCAAGATGTGATTTAAGTTCACCTAGGCGCTTGGTTGTTAAATCACGCTCATCAACTTGTGACTCTGCATTAAAGACCGACTCATAGTCCCCTGCTATCTCAGCACATATGCCAGCAATTTGTGACAGGGTCTGTGAAAACTCTTTGACCCTTTGTTCTTTTGTCAGCCTTAAATCCATCAATACAGGTTTTACAACAGAGATCTGTTCTTTCAATGTGCCTTTTGTCTTCTAAATCAGCAGAAATGCATCAGACTTTTCTAGTATTAGAATAGTAAAAACTAAAAGAATGCTAAGAAATAGGTAACTTTATGTAGAAAGGAGCTGACCTTCCAATTACAGGTTTGATCTCCAAGTGCTGAAATAAGTCTAAGAATTTCAGCTTCAAACTCATCTAGGACTTGAGTTAAATCGGTTTTATACTTTCTTGTACTATTCACCTTCCGTCTGTATATTTCAAGGCATTCTTGCTCCAGTTCTAGAAGCATCTTATCTCTTTCAGTATCAGTCTCTCCGATTTCGTCCCATATTTTCTGAAATAATAAAGTGCAATAGTGCATCTTCTCATATAACTTTTCTAAGACAAATTCAAATGCAAAAAAGTAACAGAACAGTCTCTCCAACTTCATTTGAAAAATAATGTAGTCAAAAGTGCCCCAAAAAGCATTATCAAGTTTATCTCTTACGTAAAACAGACGAGTGAATTATATCTATCAAACCTTAAACTTTTCAACAAATGGCACCTCAGAGCACTTTGCAACATAAAAAAAACAAACTATTTTCTAGTTGATTGGATCTTTGAACAGATTAGACCAAAAAATTCAGCAAAATACATCCACAAACTTCTGGCTCAGAATAACAACACCGCAAGTATCAAAACGCAACCACGTTTGAAACAATTGTAGTAACAGAAAGCCCTGCCACAGTAACACTCAAAGTACCACGCATGGACACCCTTCTTGGGGTACCAAACTTAGCAAAAATATTACACAAACTAGGCCCGCGGAAACAGTCGGTGTAGAGCTCGAACGAATGCCAATGGATCACAATTTAACAAGTAAACGAAATCAAATGCAATGGCGTAAGCAAATCAAATTATGAAACTACATAATCCCCTCAGTAAACGGAATAATTAAACTAAAAAAACGAAGTTTTACCATCCACTGAAACCTATTAAGCAAAGCAATAGGGAGTAATTAAAGAGAAACCTGCAATTCTACGAGGAGAGAACCGCAAGTAGTTTGAGAGACTGACGGGGAAGAATCCTTCGCCCCCATGGTGTAGACTGAAACGCACACAATGGACACAAACCCTAGAAAAGTGGAACAGAGATGAGAGTAAAAGAAAGTTAGAATGACGAGCTTCGTCTACCCGCTATCTCCGCCATTACATTTGGAATCAATAATTGCTGAATAAATCCTTTAACGAGAAGAAGTAGCGGTTTAAGAGAGGAATTTGGGGGATTTCGGATTTTGGCGCCAAACGTTACGAAGATAAAGGGGAATATCATATACGAATTCATTCATCGGACGCTCTTTTTATTCCGGTTGATACGATTTTCAAGTCTTGGAACTTTGGAAGGTTCTTTTTCTTTCTTTAATCATTACTACATCTTTTACTTTTCTCTTTCTTGTTTCTCGAAGAGAACTTTCTTTCATTTGTACAAAGGAGTATTCTGTAATGGTGTATGAGGTATTGGAGGGAGAAAACGAACTAAAAATGCTCATGTTACGGTCATAAATTTATAAAGGTACGGGTATGGCACACGGCATCGTAATAGTGTCAAAAACTTTAAGGCTGGTGTTGGACACGGTCGTGTTTAAAAACCATTAGCTTTAGCGTGATTGACGTCATTTAAGTTCATAATATAATTGTTGAACTCGAATATTGTTGACAGACACGTTCTCGTGTGTGCAAATTAAATATTTACTCAAAAATACCTACTAAAAAAAGTAGAACTCAAAGGAACTCGGAAATCCAATCATAGTGTTTTTTAGGTATCAACGAGCAGTTTTTGGGATTTTAATTGGTTTTGTGAATAATAGTTAAAAATTAAGGAAAACAAAATTTTTAATAAAGGTTTGTACGAAGGCTTAAAAAAACGTTGCACCAACAATTATCTTCTTCAATAAGAAATAGTTGATCCTTATTTTCTAGTTCACGTTCTCCCTTACGTTATCCTTATACCCGATCGTCACTAATCATCGGCTCTATCATCCCGATGATACTTGTTTCAAAAACAAATCTTATAGCCTTTAAGATATTTGATAAAGAAAAGGAATTCAAATAAGGTTTAAACAAAGTACATGAAATAACATCGACCCATTATTATAAACAAACAAATAATTCTCTTCTACGAAATACAATCGCAACCCGCTAAATCGTATTTGCTACTAGAAGTGCACCCAAACCCAGAACTGACGTCAATAAATCTAGAAGATCATGCTAGAAACAATGACAAAATCAAGTTAGAATTTTTAAACTAGAGAATTAATACAACTGACTACGAAAATGAACAATTTAGACAACTCGCAACTAATCTTACTGAAAGCTTTTTCAATTGTTGAGCACAACAATGAGAACTTAGTTCTTCATAGAAAGAGTTCGTAAATATGGGAAAGTAGAATGCAAATTGAGGTGTGTTTCGACACAGTGGCGGCCGCAAGATTTTAAAGGGGGGGGGCAAAATTTTTATTTTCGATAAATATATCTATAAAAATAAAATAGCGATAAAAACAAAGTCAATATGTCATCTACTTACAATAATACAAAAAAAAACATTACACTTAAAAGCGCCGCGCCTATAAATTTTCTTTTTAAAAAAATAGTTGTCATATAGGCGCGTCTATAACCGCGCCTCTTTATTTTTTTTTCTTTCAAAAACGTTACACTATAGCCGCGGTCTAGGACCGCACCTCTATTTGTGTTTTTATTATCTTTGTCCTCGACAACGCGTTATACAAATAATAGTGCGGTCTAAGACCGCGCTTCTACTTCAAACAACAAATCTCGTGCATTTTGGTGAATTATTCCACTCCGAGCCTAAAACGGAATTTTTTTTTTAAGTTTCGTTTACTTCGGCGAAAGATCCAAAACAACATTTAAATACAACATAATAATATTTATATTTAAAAAATTAATAAATAGTAGAAATTTTTTTTATAAACGAGAAGGTACAACCCATTTTAAAACGATTTTTTTTCAAAAAAAAAATAAATTTTTTTTTTGAGGGTGGCCCCACCCAAGGGCCGGCGCTGTTTCGACATATACTAGCACCTCTTTTTATAGTAATCTAGGAATTAAAAGAAGGGAAAGCAAAGGTCTAAATTGTTTTATGAAAATTAAAAGAAATAAACGTACAAACTTAACGTTTGGATTTATTTCTTCATAAGTTGTTCATGCGGACGCGGTGAGTCTTTTCCGCGGGGACAGAGTCAAACAGACATGTCACATCTTCATCGGACCACTTGTCTGCTTATGGTGGGAAAGAGCCCACCGCGGGTGCGGTGACAAGGAGTCGTGGTGCGGCTACGGTGTGTGCGGTCTAAGGACACCATGGGCTGGTGCATCATTCCTGGTGTAGGCGCGGCGCTGGTGTGGCGCCCTCACGGTGACGATCCTCATTAAAAGTTGTTCTCTACGTGTTTCTTTGGTTCTTCACTTCAAGGACTTCAATATTCTGTTTCATCCCTTGATTTCTTCAATGTATGTATTTCCCATTACCAAGAATGAAACACGGGTCTCCAAGGTGAAAGACAAATATCATAACTGTTGGACAACAATAGGTTTGTTGATACTTTATAAACTTTAACCAAAATAATACTAATAACTTTGGGGTGCATGCGGGTTGCGCATGCGTCCTAATCCGAACGCATGCGTAGCTCACATGCTTCGACTTTTTGGCATTTTCTGTCACTCATATATCATCCTAAATATATTGTTTATTCCTAACTGCTTGATCATATTACCCTAAATGTAAGTTCACTACATCAACTTGTATAAACCGGTGACATCTTGTCAAGGAGTCCAATAATTCGGACCAACCTCTACACCCTTACTTTGTACTATGCAACATACATAAGTCTCTACTCATAATACTAGCTTAATTACTGATACGCTATTGTTGTTACATGCAAAGCTAGGCCATACTTCTTTGTCTAAAATGAACCATTTAGCCTCTTGTAAGTACCAAAATTTGAATACTTTTTTCTTGTGACATTTGCTCTAGCTCAAAAAACACATAAGCTTTCATTTTCTCCAAGCACTTCATTGGCCTCTTGTTATTTAGACTTAATACATGTTACCATCTAAAGTTCATATAAAACGCCTACTTGTTGTGGTGCACAGTATTTTTTCACATTGGTTGGACCATTCTCGTGGCACTGTGAATTGAGTTCATGCAAGCATCTATCCATCTATATTCATCTATCTATCTATATATCCATCGATCCATCTGTCCATCGATCCCTCGATCCCTCTACTTCTCATATTCGTTCTTATCTTCCGTTGGCTGATGTTCTTACCAAACCCTTGGAGGAAAATCAACATATTTTTCTTACTCACAAGCTCAGCCTTGTCCAACTTGAGGGGTATATAAGTATCTAGACATATTATATCGACACGTATACTTAATCAAACAAACTCTCTTACCCTTGATGTATAAATAGAGCAGAGAGTTGTAACAAAAGTTGTTAGAATTTGATACTGACTAATGGAGAGAAACATAATTTTGATTCGATAAATGAGAAATTTTGTAGATTAAATTTTCTCGTGAACAACATACATTCTCATTCCTGAAACAATGAAAGAGATAGCTGATTCATATTCGTTTATAATCGTTTGTCTCCACGATTGGGATACAGATATAATGATGATATTAGAGTTTCTTTTTCTCTAATTATCATGTCTGGATAACGTATAATGAAATATTTATATTTTTCCTGAATTAAGTTGGAGGAAACATAAAATACCGTTGATAAGTTAAGCCTGTCATGTCCTGCACGTTGTGCATGCAGTTTATTTAGTGTTGGTTGCAATTATTTAAGGTTACCACAACGATACCACCACCTTCTTATAATAATCCTCCAACGAAGGCTTAACGTTGTTAATTTTTACTAAACAAAAAGGTCAACCCCATATACATTACATTTACGTAAGAGTTTCTTCTTTGCTAATTAACAGTTTTCATGGCGGATTCATCTCTCCAAATCCAGTACTACCTCCTCATATTTCCATTGTTCTTCCTAACCTACAAGCTCTACAAAAAGCTAACCCTCCGGCTTCCTCCGGGCCCCCGACCATTGCCCATTGTAGGCAACCTCTACCATGTCAAGCCAGTGCGATTCCGATGCTTTCTCGAATGGGCCCGTCGGTATGGCCCTATATTCTCCTTCTGGTTCGGCTCCAACCTGAATATAGTGGTGTCAAGCGCCGAGCTGGCTCGGGAGGTGCTTAAGGAGAAGGATCAACAGCTAGCGGATAGGTATAGGAGCAGATCTGCAGAGAAGTTTAGTAACGGTGGCACGGACCTCATATGGGCCGACTACGGGCCTCATTATGTCAAGGTCAGGAAGCTTTGTAGCGTTGAGCTCTTCTCTCCTAAGAGGCTTGAAGCCCTTCGTCCCATCCGGGAGGACGAGGTTACTGCCATGGTTGAGTCCATCTACAAGGACTGCACCAACCTAGGTACGTATTTTCTTATTATTTCGGAAAACTGTTGGAGATAATAATAACCTCGCCGAGTTTATGTGTTGAACCTTAGATAGTAAATTCGGAATGTCTGTGAGAACTTATTATCTCCAACAAAAACGTTCATAGTTAATTTCTTAGGTAGAGTTTGAATTAGTTTAGTCATGTGGATTGTGGATGGTGAGTTTTGTGATACATGATTTGAAATTGGAAAAACAATAATTGAATGAATGGAGTGTGAGAATTAGAATGACTGAATATTATTCCCCTTGGGGTTTCCATCGTCAGATGGGTCATATATATAACAAATACACTTTTACATAATTACATAAGGCAACCCCCTATTATCTATATTTACATAATCTATCATACCCCCGCAGTCGAAACTGGAGGAGGCATTACAGTAAGACTGGATCTAAAATCTAGAAATAATTGTCTGGGGAGGCCCTTTGTAAAAATGTCGGCATACTGAAAAGCCGAAGGGACGTGAAGTACACGAAGATCACCGCGGGCAACTTTATCTCGAACAAAATGAATGTCAATCTCAATGTGTTTGGTTCGTTGGTGTTGAACTGGATTGCTGGCAAGATAGGTTGCAGAGATGTTATCCGTGTAAACTAGTGAAGCTTTGGAAAGAGGACAATGCAGTTCAAGTAACAGGTTACGCAACCAGGAGCATTCAGAAACCGCGTTGGCAACCCCTCTATACTCTGCTTCCGCACTAGACCGGGAAACAACAGATTGTCGTTTTGCAGACCACGAAATTAAAGTATCATTGAAAAATACGCAGTAACCAGAAGTAGACCGTCGGGTATCCGGACAGCCTGCCCAGTCAGCATCTGTATACGCAATAAGATCCACTTTTGGTGAGGGGGAGATGGTGATACCTAGTGATGACGTGCCAGAGATGTAACGAATGATGCGCTTGAGAGCAGCAAAGTGAGGCTCACGAGGATCATGCATGAATAAACAAATCTGTTGGACGGCAAAACTGATATCAGGTCTGGTGAAAGTAAGATATTGAAGAGCGCCTGCCAAACTGCGATACAGAGTAGGATCATTAACAGGTGGGCCAGAAGAGGCGCTGAGCTTGAGATTAGGCTCAGCAGGCGTGATTGCAGGTTTACAGGTTGTCATCTTAGCTCGCGCAACAATTTCCCGGGCATATTTGTCCTGGGACAAAAATAGGCCAGAAGTAGAACGCTGAACAGAGATTCCCAAAAAATAAGATAAAGGGCCAAGGTCAGACATGGCAAATTCTTTACTTAGAGCTGCTGTTAAAGATTTGCGGAGGTCATCTGATGAGGCAGTGAGAATTATATCATCGACATACAGCAATAGATAAGCAAGTTGACTTCCATGCCTGTAGATGAAAAGAGAAGAATCGCACTTACTTCCAATAAAGCCAATACGAAGTAAATAACCTGCAAAACGCTGATACCAAGCCCGGGGCGCTTGCTTGAGGCCATATAAAGACTTCTTCAAAAGGCAGACGTGAGAAGGACGAGATGGATCAGCAAAACCTGGAGGCTGAAACATATACACTGTTTCATTCAGATGACCATGAAGAAAAGCATTTTTGACATCCAATTGATGAATGGACCAAGACCGGGATACAGCAAGGCTGAGAACTGTCCGAATAGTAGCTGGCTTGACAACTGGACTGAAAGTCTCATCACAGTCAATTCCAATTTCCTGAGAACAACCGTTAGCAACCAAACGCGCCTTATAACGCTCAAGGGAACCATCAGATCTGAACTTATGACGAAAAATCCACATACATCGCACAATGTTAGTCTGCACAGGACGAGGCACAAGTACCCAAGTACCATTTCGGATAAGGGCTCGATACTCGTCGAGCATGGCAGCGGACCATTTTGGATCTTGGAGTGCAACTTTGTGGGATTTTGGTAAAGGTGATAAGTCGGTTGTGGTGGTTGTGTTGAGGTCAAAAATTTGGCGGGGTTTGAAAATACCGCTGAGAGAGCGAGTATTAGGCCGGTTTGGGGGGTTAATATGTAGCTCGTTCTGGGAAAAGGAAGCTGGTGGAATTAATGTGGGATTAGGATTGGGTAAAGGCTGATGTGCAGGTGGGCCAGTCAAGGAAGGTGGGCTGGCGGAGGATTGGGTTGGGCCGTCTGCACGCATTGTGGAATGGGCTGGAGAGGTGGGAGTGGAGGACTGCTGTACATTGCGCACGCATGGAGAGGGGGATGGTGAATTGGGCCGGCTGGAAGAAGCTGTAGGAGGTTGGGCCGGCTGGAGCGTGGGCTGATGTGGAGTCTGAGATGCCAAAAGCTGGGCCCGGTGATAATCCGAGCAAGGAGTATCCGTATCCAGATCGGTGGAAGGCGAACGAGTTTGGACGGATTTGGTGAAAGGAAAAGAAAACTCATCAAATGTGACATGTCGAGAAATTATAATTTTATTGGATTTTAAATCTAGACATTTAAATCCTCGATGATGATTAGGATATCCTAAAAAAACACAAGGAGTTGTTCGATGAGTTAATTTATGAGGAATTGTTGCGCTTTGATTTGGGTAACAAAGGCACCCAAAAACGCGAAGATGATGAAAAGTAGGTGTTGAAAGATACAACACTTGGGTTGGAGACCGATTTTGAATTGTGGTGGATGGTAGAATATTGAGAAGATAACAAGCCATTTCAAGAGCATGAGACCACAAAGAGATTGGTAAGGAAGCGTGAAAAAGAAGAGATCTCATCATATTGGTGATGGTTCGGATTATACGTTCGGCTTTGCCATTTTGGGAAGATGTGTGAGGGCATGAAAACCGAAAATTGATGCCATGACTAGCAAAAAACGTGTGAAATTGAGAGTTATTAAACTCGCGACCCATGTCACACTGGAAAGATTTGATAGGTACATTGAACTGTGTGGTGACGAATTTATGAAATTGCACAAAGAGCTCGTAAACTTGTGATTTGTATTTTATGGGAAAGACCCATAGAAAATGCGAAAAATCATCAAGAAAAACGAGATAATATTTAAAACCCTCACGACTAGGAACTGGGGATGTCCACAAATCGCTGTGAATAATATCAAAAGGTGCAAAAGTATTATTAATAGATCGTTCAAAAGGTAGCCTATGATGTTTCCCGAGTTGACAAGCATGACAAAGAGAGGAGTCACGCTCCTTATTAAAATGAAGAAAAGAATACTTCCTAAGAACATCTAGAACTGGCGTGCCTGGATGACCGAGACGAGCATGCCAGAGACTCGAAGACTGTGCAGAAAGAGCATGGGTAGACTTGGAACCTTCAGTAACTGGATAAAGATCCCCAGCGCTATTGCATCTCAGACGAATTTTCCCCGTGTGCAGATCCTTCACAGAAAAACCAAATGGGTCAAACTCTACACTGGCTTGGTTATCGGTGGTAAAACGACGGACAGAAACAAGGTTTTTAACTATTTGAGGAGCGATAAGGACTTTGGATAAATGTAGAGGTGTGGTGGAGGTGAGGATATGTGCGTCACCAAGACCTGTAGATGGAATCCGCATGCCATTGCCAACAATTATCGAATTTGAAAAACCATTATACGAGATGGACGAGAGGTTACCTGAAGTACTCGTCATGTGAGATGTAGCACCGGTGTCCATGTACCACAAATTATCCGCAGGATTTAACGTCATTGTCGCGAATGCTTGGTCAACTGCGGTGGGCTGCAGAAATTGATTAGCATCGGCAAAGTGGGCCTGTTGATTGGGGGGTTGGGCTGGAGACGGGCCCAACAGTCCCTGTTGAGAAGGGAAAGGGCAAGGAGGCCGTTGCAGTTGGGCTGGAGAGAAAGAAGGCCACTGGGCCTGATTCCAGTGGGCCGAAAAAGGAGGTGGGCCGGCTGTCACAGGAACCCAGCCAAACCCTGGGCGAAACACGTATTGCGGCGAGGGATTGCCGCCACTGTTGCGACCGCGACCCTTCTTGCCTCGACTCCGATTGCGACTGGTGCCGTCCTGGGTGCCGGCAGTGGAGGCGTTCCGGTTGTCGGCCGGTGGTTGCTTCGGCTGTCCACCAGATGCGGCGGTGAGAGCCGTAGTGTCCTTGTCATTTGAATGTTGATTCGCCATACGAGTTTCCTCAAGAATGAGTTGCGAACGAGCTTTTTGAAACGTTGGTAACGGATCTGATTGTTGGATGTAACTGGCTGTTGCATTGTACTCAGCAGGTAAACCAGACAAAAGTTGAAGAACTAACCGGTTATCGGAGATGGGAGAATCAACACCCTTGAGTTGATCAGACAAAGCTTTCATGTGTTGACAATAGGCAGAAATAGAAGTAAAAGACGCCAATTTGCAGTTGGAGAATTCATGTTCCAGATAAACTGCGCGGGTGTTCTTATTATCCTGAAAAATGTCCTGAACGCGACCCCAAGCTTTGAGAGCTGTGTCGTCGGGATCAAGAATTTGAAGAAGAATGTCCTTGGATACTGTACTGTAAATCCATTGGAGAACCGTTGCATCAACTTGGTTCCACAGATCATCAGCAATATCGGCCGGGCGAGGTACTTTGGCGTCGATATGATCCAAGACGTTGTGAGCCTTGGCGGTGACGCGAAAAAGTGTTACCCAAGACGCATATGGAGTTTCATGATCAAGAACAAGAGCGATGTTGTTCTTGATGTTTGAGATTCCAAGAGCAGAATGAAACGTTGCTTTCTTGTCGGTAGACATGATACAGAGAAGAAAGAGACACGGCGGCGGTTGAAAAAGGGGCGGCGCCGGCGACGTGCAAAAGAGCGGAAGGTGTTTAGGGTTAAGGGAGAGTTAGAGATCGTAACCCTCTGATACCATGTGAGAATTAGAATGACTGAATATTATTCCCCTTGGGGTTTCCATCGTCAGATGGGTCATATATATAACAAATACACTTTTACATAATTACATAAGGCAACCCCCTATTATCTATATTTACATAATCTATCATGGAGCATAACAATGGTAGTATGAATTCAGAAAGTGTGGGAGGAAAAAGCTTGGTGGTAAGGAAGTACCTAGGAGCGGTGGCCTTCAACAACATAACAAGGCTGGCATTAGGGAAGCGATTTGAGAACTCGAAAGGTATCATAGACGCACAAGGTCTCGAGTTCAAGGCAATAGTTGCCAATGGGCTCAAGCTCGGGGCGTCATTGGCCATGGCAGAACACATCCCATGGTTGCGGTGGATGTTCCGCTCAAACGAGGAGGCGTTCGCAAAGCATGGCGCTATGAGGGATGATCTCACCCGTGCCATCATGGAAGAGCACTCGGCCACTCGCCAGGAGAGTGGTGGAGACAAGCATCATTTCGTCGATGCTTTGCTCTCCCTCAAGGAGGAGTATGATCTTAGTGAAGATACCATCATTGGCCTTCTTTGGGTATGTCACTCACTTCACCTTCTCTCTCTCTTCTTAGTTTCAAATTCTCCATGAATTTGCTTTGGGAGATTTGGTAGTTATTGATTTTTGTAATCATTAAGGGATCGTTTGGTTTTAACTCCATAAATGGAAACATAATGAAAACGAATCTTATACATATACCATTGTTTATGAAATTTTTTGGAATCGTTCTTTATGATTTGGAGTAATTGGAGTAGAACTATAGGTGTTGATTTCGCCGTTTGTCAGTCTTAGTATATGACCGTAGCCCACCGTATGGACATGGTGGACACGTGTTCACAACTTAGGATTGCTGGTTAAAATAGAGGTTAATCACTTTAATATCACGCTAAAGTCTGTCCGTCACCACTATGATACTATGTTAAAGTCTGACATAAAAAAACTATTGAGCGAAGGTCGTATCTTTACGAGCGCACATGCGTGTTAGGATCAAACTCAAGACATTAATCGGGGAGTTTCATTCTAAAACGAGTTGACAGTAGGTGAAATAGTTCACCAACCTTATACTATAGGCTCTGAATGCCTCTTTAGATGCTTGAAGTTATTATTTCCAACAATATCGTTGTTTTATCCAATTAATGATTATGACTTTGTTTGTGTTCGTGCACGCAGGATATGATCACCGCAGGTATGGACACAACAACAATTTCAGTAGAATGGGCAATGGCAGAGGTAATGAGGAACCCAAGGATCCAAAAGAAGGCTCAAGACGAGCTAGACCGTATAATCGGGCCAAACCGGGTCATGACCGAATGGGACTTCTCAAACTTACCTTACTTGAGAGGCATTGTCAAAGAAGCTCTGAGGTTACATCCACCAACCCCTCTAATGCTACCTCACCGAGCCAACGAGCACGTCAAGGTAGGCGGGTACGACATCCCAAAGGGATCCACAATACACATCAACGTGTGGGCCATAGCTCGTGACCCGGTCCTATGGAAGAACCCACTAGAGTTCCGGCCCGAGAGGTTCATGGAGGAAGATGTTGATATCAAGGGCCATGACTTTAGGTTACTGCCCTTTGGGGCGGGGAGGAGAGTGTGCCCCGGGGCACAATTAGGTATAAACATGGTTACATCCATGTTGGGTCACTTGTTGCACCATTTCAATTGGATGCCCCCTGATGGGCTCATGCCGGCGGACATCGACTTGTCCGAGACACCGGGGATTGTGACCTATATGAAGACGCCCTTGCAAGCCATTGCAGTGCCACGACTTCCACTTGAGTTATACAAACGCCTACCAACACAAATGTAATCTTCTTTGTCTTTCCTTAACCAAAATCTTTTTCAATATTCATTCATATGTGTTGTTTAGGTTATTTTGTATGTACAATCGGAGATGCTTCGTGCTGAATTTGCATACCCATCATGATTTTACATGTTTCTTTACAAATAATTTGCCTTCTCAATTTGATTAAAAAGCAAACCCTGAACCAATACATAGTTTCGTTCGGCCACGTCATTTAAGTCTCACGTATAGCTTATTCGTGAAATTTAAGTCTAATATATCGCCTTGAGAAGATACAATTTAACAAATTCAATACAAAAATCTTGAGATACTCCTTTTCTATGAGATTTCTTCAATGTGAAATATTTACTAAACTCTCTATATTCTAGTGCATCATTGTTTAAATTAAGTTTCCAGAGCCCATTACGTTCTAGTTTTTATTGACACAATCCATTACGTTCTAGTTTTGTACTTAACAAATGAGGTTTAATTTGATTACGAAACTATAGTATTTTCATATGATTAGAAGTTGGAAACTATAAACAATGTGCACATTTCTCTTTGTACACCTTGTTAAGCGTTAAATAGGTAAAAGTATTGATCATGTATATCTTTTCATAAAATGTGGATTTTTAGCGCTTTTATGATTATACTTATCAAGATATTTTTTGTCTTTGCTTTTATGATTGGAATTGTATTTTTAGATATAATAATGTTAAAAAAATAACACAAAAATGGTTTTAAGTCGAATAATAACATTTATTTTTTAAATTAATGAAAATTGTAACTCACGAATTATAACTTTTAAAAAATAAAAAATAAAAAATAACTCACGAATTAGAGCATTTAACATAAAGGTGTAGGTAATATGTTGTATTGTATCTACTAAAATAGATTAGTATGCAAAAGTGGTTCACGGTCTAGTGGGCTGGAAATTGGACTATAAGGTCGGTGTATTTAATCTAGATTTTACATATATTTTTTGGACTTTAAAAGTCTATGGGTATTTAATATAGATTTTTAAAATTCCATATAAATCTTTTGGTATTCAATTATGATTTTAAAATTTTTCATAATATTTCTATGGTATTTAAAAGTTTGTTGATTTTAAATGAATCTTTTATTTCAATGATTTTGTAGGATTTTTTATTAGTTATATAAATACATAAATCCGAGAGAAGTTTTCTCCCAAGATTTTCATGCTGAATTACAACCCTAACGGCCAAATCAACGTTTTTGAGCGTTTTCGAGCGCTTGGTTCGGTGCATCGTCAGAGGTTAGTTCTTTCTCGTGTTTTCCGTCATTATGATTGTTTTCTTGTTCGTTTGGGTCATGTTGATTGTTTTCCATCATGTCATGTTATCATGTGTCATGTCTAAAATTTCTTGTTTAGTGATTTGCCTTCCCTCCCCAAATTTCCCACTTCCCACATTTTTCTCCCTCCAACCTTCGATCTCAAACTCGAATATAATCCAACGTTGTCAAAACATAAAAAAAAAGGAGATTTTATAAATAAATTTAAAATTGATTAAAAAAGGATTGAAGAAATATTGGTCTCGTCAACATCTATGTTCTGCATTTATAACATCAAAGTAACTTAAACAGCAATTGATGTGAAAGTGTCACAATTGGGGAATTTCAAACAAGAAAATTTTGGTCTCATTTGAACACCTATTTCTACATCCGTAATTACAAGCTTAATTGTTTGGTATATATACCGAAGAAATCAGGTATATTAAACACGAGGTATTGAACTATCGAGATTATTGAGTATATGAGAAATGAGTGAAAACACTATTTTGAATCATTTCGATATGGATAATCTGATTTCAAGATGTCAAAATCTTTTAAAATATCCCACAAAATCTGACAAAATCTATTTTAACTCTATAAAAAATTAAAATATATCACCGAATCAGCAAATTCTATGGATTTTTAAAATCAGTCAAATTCTTTAAAAATTTTAAAATTAGTCAAAATCTTTAAAATTCTTTATTGAATACCCCTAAGTCTAACAACTTGAGTTTAAATGGTATCAAAAACAACTTTGTCCGTCAATATTAGAAAAAACTTTGACCAACGATATCAGAGAATACTTTAAAGTCAGTATCAGACAAAACTTTGTTGCCAGTATCAATGACAACTTTGACAGTCAATATCATAAACGAATTTGGCCGCTCGTATCAGAAAGTACTTTTCCGCCACTATCATCGAAAACTTTGTCCGTCAGTATCAGAAATATATTTTATATTTAAGTCTAATTAATTAAAATGCTTTCCCGTATACTCCTACTCCTACAATATATAACCAAACCATTTTAATTAATTAGACTTTTATATATATTTAAGTCAAATATATATATATATATATATATTTGAGTCTAACTAATTAAAATGAGTTGTTCAGTAAAAGTAACTGTACAAAATTTGTATGCATTTATTCTCGAAGACAAGAAAGTGAAGAAGCTCGGGAAAGTAGAAAAGTGGCCAATAGTAAGCTTAATGATAAAATCTTCGTCTACTTCTCCGGCGGCAGTGCTGGTGTGCTCAGTGAGTTTCCGTTTATGATATATCTAAAATTATGTAAAAAACGACAACTCACCGACTTATGTGTGTTGTAATAGAGATGCCGGATCCGCCATTCGTTTTTGCCAAGGATCTCATACAAACCTTGAAGAAGAAACATGAATCTAAGACTTATAAGAAGATTGTAATTAATATGAAAATTTTTAATTATATTATGGTTGAAACTCAAAACCAAAAAATCGTATAGTTAGGAATCCTAACTTCAACTAATCACCACCAAATATATGGTGCATGTTTTTTAGGTGGAAGATTGTATAAGTGGAAGTCTTTTTGATAGTATGTTGTCGGAGGATCTTGAAATATATGTAACCACCGCAACCAATCCAACGGAGAAAAAGTTGGGCTACTTGTTTGCATGTTTAATTCCCAGTTACTTGGTTGATATTGTGTTATGATGCCGACCATTAGTACTATATACATATATATATATATATATATATATATATATATATATATATATATATATATATATATATATATATATATATATATATATA
>BSUD01000153.1:472233-492259 GCA_033239045.1 Fagopyrum esculentum
ATATTTTTAGGGATACAATTATGTACTCCCGTATTTGTTTTATTTTATTTAAAATTAAATATGTCGGAATTCGGGATTTACCTAACCGGGAAATCCCGTTCCAAATATAAATCGAGTTAGTTCCTTCTTTTTGTTTTTCTTTAAAAAAAAAAAAAAGAGAGGGGAAAAAGAAATAAAAAGAAAATCCCTCCTATTTATTTCTTTCCTTTTTCTTTCTTCTTTTCTCCCTCCTCTTTTTTTTCCTGTCTGGCGTGCAGAAGAAGGATTGAAGAGCGTCTCCTCGTTATCCCTGCTGCAGCCCTAGCCTGCAGTGACTTCTCGTTTCTCCCACCTTGCTGCCTCTAATCCTCTCTCAGTCCAGCCAAGTCCCCAACAACCCACTCTTCCTCTCAATCTCTCTCTCACGCTCCTCTCTCGACCTCCCGTGCGTTTCCCCTCTTCTCCTTGGAACCGCCGCACAGCAGCAGCGTAGACGGTTGTGCGAGGCTGCTCGAAGCCGCCAGGGGCCGCCGGAAGGGACCAGCGCCGCGCCACCGTCCCCGCTGAGCCGCCGCGTCTCCGGCGCTGTAAGCCGCCACTTCTCCCTCTTCTCTTCCTTCCCTTTCTTCTGTATAACCGTCCGCCTGTCCCGTGCAGTTCGCCGCCGGAGTGGACCACCGAAGCCGGACTGGGCCGCAGCTCGCCACCGCAAGTCGCACCAGGGGCGCCGGCCTGCTCCTTCCTCCGCCTAGCCGCCGCCGCCGCCAGCTTGCCCTCCTTTCCGTTTCATTTCTGTCGATTAGATTACAGTACAGAAGAGGGGATTTGTGTTTTTGTGATTATTACAGTATTGACCCTCTCTTTGCACCTAATTACTGTTGTGACCTTTTTTTATGTGGAATTGCAGTTTTACCCTATAACTTTGGGAAATGACATTTTATACCCTGCAGTAAATTATAAATATTCTTAAACCCTAATTTGGCTAAGCTTTTTGACCCAACTCCTTGACAAATAAATTGGTGTCTTAAATGGTTTAAAAACCCGATTGTTGGATAATTTGAAAGTCGGTTTTCAATCAACGGACCATTTTTGTATGACTTGCCCGGAATTAGTATTAACAAGTTTGACTCCGGTTTGGAAACGGAGTGTTATTGGAAAATCCTTTGTGCGAAACCCTCCTTTCAAAATTAGCATTTGAGCTAATTTCGCTTAGTTTTGTCCTTAGGTCCGGAAGCGGTCATTAGAAGCAATCGAACTCGTTCTTGACTCCGTGGACCGTGCTTCACTCCGGATCTCGTGTGAGTACTTCTCTTTCGTTAGTTTAGTCGTGGTAGTTTAAATGATTAGAAGAACGTAGCATAACGTAGAGCAAATGCCATGTAGTGGCCATGAATCATAGGTTTTAGGGTTTGGATTTTGAACGTATGGAATTACCTTATCTACGATCTTAGAATGACCTTTGGATTACTAATGGACCTAGCACGCTAGAGTAGATATCATATTTATTTATGTTGGGAACTAGAAGCCCGAGAACTTCTAGCTTTTTAGTTAATTATTGATAAAGTGCCTCGCTTGGTCAGGCTTAGAGCATTATTTTCCTGCGGGAAGTTGAGAGTGGTTTCGAGTTACCTTGAGAGAGGTAAGTCTCCGGACTTACTTAGCCATATTCGCTGTATTAGATTTGTTGCGTGCTTGGTGGTGTGTGTTTTATCGCTTTTGTCATAACTTATAAACCGGATAATAGGACTACCGACCTTTTATGTTATATTAGCCCAAGTGTATGATAACGGGCTGTGACATCACTGCCTGGCTCCCCGTGAGAGCTAGGGGGATCTCGGCGACTGGCCCGTGCTGGTTAGACGGTTGGAGGCATCCGACCGTTCCATTGCCGGAAGAAGGGACCGAGGCGAGTTTTGGAGGATTCTCGTGTCACAAACGAAGTTGAACTAGAATGGGATACCACTTAATAAATAAAGATAATAACCGGATTGTTTGTCGAGCATGTTTATGTGATGTGTTTATATATGTTTGTGTTTGTGCCTTCACCATGTCTTTAATACTTTGAATATAGCTAACGGTTTAGACCGTTTGTTTAGATGCCCCGCAGGTTAGGGACGTCGCCGAGTGAGGTGGAGGAGTGGACAGCCGATGGTCGCCGTACATTGTAGGACGGGGGCGTTTTTGGGGTTGTTGTGTCGTTATGTTACTTTATGATGGGATTGTGGTTGTACACCTTTCGGTTATGTTTTGTGGAGTTTATGTTGTTTTGAGGACTCGGCTGAGTTTCCAAGTTGTACTCTTTACCTTTTTCATCTTGCATACACTAAAACGTTTTTCAAGTTTTAAGCCTTTATTTGTGCCATGTTGGAAAGGTCCGGTGAGATTGTTGTCAGGCTAAGGGTCGGGACCCATTGTGTGGTCTCGCCCGTGACATTCCGATATCCCGCGGATTCGGGGTGTTACATTTAATTCCTATTTCCTTAGTTGTTATTGTGCTATGATACCAACCACTATTACAACAAGTATATATATAGGGCTCGGTTCCGGTGAGGAGGATCTTGCAGAAAGGAATGAGGAGAGGCGGGGTGGTGACATGTGGCATGCCACGTCACCATTTCCCCCCAGATTTTCTTTTTGTAAATAAAAATTGGTGTTCATATTTTTATAAGTATGTGTTCATTTTTAAAAGAGTCATTGTTCATATTTTATCAATAAATGTGCATTTTTTTTTCAACACAACTGTTCATTTTTGAACACTAAATGTTAATTTTTGTATGTTTTTAAAACATTTATTTGGATTTGTTTTTGAAAATTATGTTATTCTTTCAAATCGTGTTAATAAAATATGATGTTCATTTTTTACAAGTATGTATTAATTTTTTTAATAGTTATGGTGTTTATAATATGATGTTTATTTTTTTTAAAATTATACTTTTCTTTAAAATTGTGTTTATAATATTCACAGATCGAATACATAAAAAATTGTGAAATCAAAGAGAATACAAGACGGTTTTTCATTCTTAAGGTTTAGGTTTCATTATGTTTGATGTTTGTGTTCAAAATCATATTTGTTTGAATCATTTTGTGTTTGATAAGTTTGATTGAGAAAATACATGTATATACATATGTTGAGTTGGTCTAATAGCTCCAATTGAATAATCTATATGCTCATTTTAGTGTGCACGCAAACTGTTCGACAAAATGCCTTATAGAAAAATAGTTTATAATATTTACAGGAACAATGACATAAAAAGTATGAACACTGACGAATAAAAACATGAACAATTACGAATAAAAATATGAACACCGATGAGTTATCTATAACTTTGACACATACATAACATATTATGATCATCTTTTAACGTTTTGTGATGAGTTTTTTAGTTTTTTGTAGTTATATACTGTAAATGAACATCTATGCATTATAAAATGAACACAAAAGAATAAATGAACATAACACTTTGATGAATAAAAATATTATGAACACCGATGTATAAAAACATGAACAATGAAATATAAAAGTATGAACACCGATGACTATTTTGAACCGTAAGAGTATTTTTCCAGATTTTAAGTCAATTTACAAAAATGCCATTAATGGTGAGCATATGAGAGCCTTGATTTAAATTCATCCAATGACTTACAACCCTCCTAATTCCTATCTACAAGCTCTCTCCTCACTTGAACTAAAAATATATATATATATATATATATATATATATATATATATATATAATAAAGAAACAATTTGGTTTACTAGGCTTTTTCTAGTTTTGTATTTAGAAATTGTACCCCTTGAAAGAAGAGTGTGTAAAGTTTGAGAATAAATACAAAAGGTTGGGGTATATTTACTTAATTGAAACATTAAAAAGCCTAGATACTACTCTAGTTTCTCAAAAAGGTCTGGTTACCAAAATTGCCCAATAATTAATACAATTCGATCGAATTCTATTCGATTTTCTTACTACCTAATATAATAATGGTGCCATAATATTCTTTAATATCTGTTAAAATATTAGACTTATCTTTTATTATTTGAGATTTTCCTCTTTATTAGTTTATTATTTTAACTCTTTATATTTGTAGATATAGACAATATTTAATGAGATAAAAGGGAAAGTAGGCTAATTATGCATTAATGTAGATTAACTAGTCTCTTTTGTAAAAATGTAGATAAAGTAGGCCCTTGTAATTTTGAGAAAAAGATAAAATCAAAAATAATTTAAGATACTTTCAAAATTAAAAAGAAAAATGAGAGTGGTCCCCTATAATTATTCAAAATTAAAAAGATTCTCCCCTAATTTTTTTAAATAAAAAAGGAAAATAAGAGTGGTCCCCTACAATTAAGAATTAGTTTTAAAAAATAAAAAGATTCTCTCCCTTAATTAACATTGCTTTTTTTTTTAAATAATCGCTTATTTGCTGGCATTAAAATTAATTACATAATTTTATGTACATAATCTGCGTGCGAAGTTATGTACATAATCTGCGTGCGAAGTTATGTACATAATCTGCGTGCGAAGTTATGTACATAATCTGCGTGCGAATTTATGTACATAATCTGCGTGCGAATTTATGTACATAATCTGCGTGCGAATTTATGTACATAATCTGCGTGTGAAATTATGTACATAAAATTATGTACAGAATTTGTGGGAATCACTCTCATTTTCCTTATTTAATTAAAAAACAGCCATATTAATTAAGGGAGAATCTTTTTAATGAGAGTGGTGCCCACAATTAATATTAAATTATCTTTTTAATTTAGTTTATCTTTTTAATTTTTAATAGTTATTTATCCTCCTTAATTAAGGGAGAGAATCTTTTTAATTAGAGTGGTCCCCACAATTAATAACCTCTTCATAATTTAATTTAGTTTTATTTTTTGAGAGAAAATTAGAGGGCCTAGATTGTATCATGGATACAAAAAGGGCTCCTTTACACCAATTTTCTCATATTTAATCAATGAAATAAACAAGTTTTCGGTTCACAGATCTCTTCATGGTATCGAGGCGTTCCTTAACCTACGCTTCCGCACAAAACAAAAACCTAAACTTCAAAAACTCTTAAATTAACCATTTTCCCACTTTTACGGTATCAGAAATAACTTTGGTGGCCGTTAGTATCAGAAAAAACTTTGTCTGCAAGTATCATAAACAACTCTTGCCGTTAGTATCAGAAACGACTTTGACAGCCGGTATCAAAAAATACTTTGGAAGTTAATATGAGAAACGACTTTGGTTGGACGTCAATAATAAGTCTAATGATAAAATATTCGTCTACTTCTCCGGCCACGGCGCTGATGGTGTGGTCAGTGAGTTCTCGTTTATGATATATCTATAATTAGTTAAAAAAAACTATAACTCATCCACTTATATGTTGTGTACTAGAGATGCCGGATCCGCCATTCGTTTTTCCCAAGAATCTCATACAAACCTTGAAGAAGAAACATGAATCGAAAAATATTATAATTAATGTGGAAAAGTTTTTTTATGTTATTGTCAAAACTCAAAACCAAAGAACCGTTTAGCTAGGAATCCTAGCTTCAACTAATCACTACCAAATATATTGTGCTTGTTTTTTACGTGGAATGTTGTCTTTTTTATAGTATGATGTCGGAGGATCTTGAAATATATGTAACCACCGCAACCAATCCAACGGAGACAAGTTGGGCTACTTATAGTCACAACCGGGGAAGTTCGCTATCATCGGAATACACGACTTGTCTAGATAGCTTATACACTGTTGTTAGGCGGATACGACATCCCAAATGATGCCGACCATTAAAAGTTTGTTGATTTTAAATGAATCTTTTAGTTCATTGATTTTGTAGGACTTTTTTATTAGTTATATAAATACATAAATCTGAGAGAGTCTTCTCCCAACACCTAAGATTTCCATGCTGAATTACAACACTGAAAAACCCTAACGACCAAATCAACGTTTTTGAGCATTTTCGAGCGCTTGGGTTCGGTGCATCGTCGGAGGTTAGTTCTTTCTCGTGTTTTCCGTCATGTTGATTGTTTTCTTGTTCGTTTGGGTCATGTTGATTGTTTTCCATCATGTGTCATGTTATCATGTGTTATGTTTAGAATTTCTTGTTTACTGATTTGCCTTCCCTCCTCAAATTTCCCACTTCCCACATTTTTCTCCCTCCAACCTTCGATCTCAATCTCGAATATAATCCAACGTTGTCAAAATATAAAAGAAAAAGATTTTATAAATAAATTCAAAATTGATTACAAAAAGGATTGAAGAAATCTTGGTCTCGTCAAACCTATGTTCTGCATTTATAACATCAAAGTAACTTAAACACCAAGGGTGTTATTGAAGTAAGACACATTATTTCGGTATGGCCGTGCGGCCGACCATACAACCGACACGTGTCCCGGAATTTTTTTTTTTAAACAAGTAAATGTAATAGTTCAAAACTTATTATGGAATAGTTTATAACATATAAAAGGATAGTTCATGAATTATAATAGTATAATTAATAGTGCAAAATTTATAAAGAAATGAAAGTAATAGTTCAAAGCATATTAAGGATTAGTTCATAACGTCTAAAAGGATAGTTCATGGATTATAATAGAATAGTTCATAGTGCAAAATTTATAAAGGAGTGAAAGTAATAGTTCAAAACTTATTATGGGACAATTCATGAATTATAATAGAATAGTTCATGAATTATAATAGAATAGTTCATGAATTATAATAGAATAGTTCAAAGTGCAAAATTTATAAAGGATAGTGTATAACTTATAAAATGATAGTTCATAATTACAATTGAATAGTTCATAACATATAAACGATTAGTTTATGAATAATTTGATAAAATATATTAAAAAGTAATAGTTCATGAATTATATGGGAATAGTTCAAAGTTTATAGGAGAATAGTGCATAAATTATAACATGGTAGTTCAAACAAATTTTTATTCGATTATAGAAAAAAAAAATTGTTTCAGAAAAGAGAAAAAAAATAAATTCGGGACACGTGTCAGCCGTACGGGCGACCGTTCGACCGTACCGCATTAATTGAACCGTACTTGAACAAAAGCCAAACAACAATTGATGTTAAAGTGTCACAATTGGGAAATTTCAAACAAGAAAATCTTGGTCTCATTTGAACACCTATTTCTACATCCGTAATTACAAGCTTAATTGTTTGGTATAAATACCGAAGAAATCAGGTATATTAAACACGAGGTATTGAACTATCGAGATTATTGAGGATATGAGAAATGAGTGAAACCACTATTTTGAATCATCTCGATATGAATGATCTGATTTCAAGATATCAAAATCTTCTAAAATATCCAACAAAATTTGACAAAATCTATTTTAACTCTATAAAGAATTAAAATATATCACCGAATCAGCAAATTCTATGGATTTTTAAAATTAGTCAAATTCTTTAAAAATTTTAAAATCAGTCAAAATCTTTAAAATTCTTGATTGAATACCCCTAAGTCTAACAACTTGAGTTTAAATGGTATCAAAAACAACTTTGTCCGTAAATATTAGAAAAAACTTTGACCACCGGTATCAGAGAATACTTTAAAGTCAGTATGAGACAAAACTTTGTTGCCAGTATCAATGACAACTTTAACCGTCAATATCATAAACGAATTTGGTCGCTCGTATCAGAAAGTACTTTTCCACCACTATCATAGAAAACTTTGTCCGTCAGTATCAGAAATATATTTATATTTAAGTCTAATTAAATAAAATGCTTTCCCGTATACTCCTACTCCTACAATATATAATCAAACCATTTTAATTATATATATATATATATATATATATATATATATATATATATATATATATATATATATATATATATATATATATATATATATATATATATATTTGAGTCTAACTAATTAAAATGAGTTGGTCAGTAAAAGTAACTGTACAAAATTTGTATGCATTTCTTCTCGGAGACAAGAAAGTGAAGAAGCCCGGGAAAGCAGAAAAGTGGCCAATAGTAAGCTAATAATAAAATCTTCGTCTACTTCTCCGGCCACGGCGGTGCTGGTGTGCTCAGTGAGTTCCCATTTATGATATATCTAAAATTATGTAAAAAACGACAACTCACCGACTTATGTGTTTTGTAATAAAGATGTCGGATCCGCCATTCGTTTTTGCCAAGAATCTAATACAAACCTTGAAGAAGAAACATGAATCTAAGACTTATAAGAAGATCGTAATTAATGTGAAAAATTTTAATTATATTATAGTCGAAATTCAAAACCAAAAAATCGTATAGTTAGGAATTTCAACTTCAACTAATCACCACCAAATATATGGTGCATGTTTTTTTAGGTGGAAGATTGTATAAGCGGAAGTCTTTTTGATAGTATGTTGTCGGAGAATCTTGCAATATATGTAACCACCGCAACCAATCCAACGGAGAAAAGTTGGGCTACTTGTTTGCATGTTTAATTCCCAGTTACTTGGTTGATATTGTGCTATGATGCCGACCATTAGTACAACACGTATATATATATATATATATATATATATATATATATATATATATATATATATATATATATATATATATATATATGCCCAAATAATTAATACAATTCGATCGAATACTATTCGATTTTCTTACTACCTAATATAATAATGGTGTCATAATATTTCTTAATATCTGTTAAAATATTAGACTTATCTTTTATTATTTGAGATTGTCCTCTTTATTAGTTTATTATTTTAACTCTTTATATTTGAAGATATAAACAATATTTAATCAATGAAATAAACAAGTTTTCGGTTCACAGATCTCTTCATGGTATCGAGGCGTTCCTTAACCTACGCTTCCGCACAAAACAAAAACCTAAACTTCAAAAACTCTTAAATTAACTATTTTCTCACTTTCACGGTATCAGAAACAACTTTGATGGCCGTTAGTATCAGAAAAAACTTTGTGTGCAAGTATCATAAACAACTCTTGTCGTTAGTATCAGAAATGACTTTGACAACCGGTATCAAAGAATACTTTGGAAGTTAATATGAGAAACGACTTTGGTTGGACATCAATAATAAGTCTAATGATAAAATCTTCGTCTACTTCTCCGGCCACGACGGTGATGGTGTGGTCAGTGAGTTCTCGTTTATGATATATCTACAATTAGGTAAAAAACTACAACTCACCCACTTATATGTTGTGTACTAGAGATGCCGGATCCGCCAATCGTTTTTCCCAAGAATCTCATTCAAAACTTGAAGAAGAAACATGAATCGAAGAATATTACAATTGAATAGTTCATAACATATAAACGATAAATTAATTTATGAATAATTTGATAAAATATATTAAAAAGTAATAATTCATGAATTATATGGGAATAGTTCAAAGTTTATAGGAGAATAGTGCATAGATTATAACATTGTAGTTCAAACAAATTTTCATTCGATTATGGAAAAAAAAATTGTTTCAGAAAAGAGAAAAAAAAAGAAATTTCAGGACACGTGTCGGCCGTACGGGCGGCCGTACGACCGTACCGCATTAATTGAACCGTACTTGAACAAAAGCCAAACAACAATTGATGTTAAAGTGTCACAATTGGGGAATTTCAAATAAGAAAATCTTGGTCTCATTTGAACACCTATTTCTATATCCGTAATTACAAGCTTAATTATTTGGTATAGATACCGAAGAAATCAGGTATATTAAACACGAGGTATTGAACTATCGAGATTATTGAGTATATGAGAAAGGAGTGAAACCACTATTTTGAATCATCTCGATATGGATGATCTGATTTCAAGATGTCAAAATCTTTTAAAATATCCCACAAAATCTGACAAAATGTATTTTAACTCTATAAATAATTAAAATATACCACCGAATCATCAATTCTATGAATTTTTAAAATCAGTCAAATTCTTTAAATGTTTTAAAATTAGTCAAAATCTTTAAAATTCTTGATTGAATACCCCTAAGTCTAACAATTTGAGTTTAAATGGTATCAAAAATAACTTTGTCCGTCAATATTAGAAAAAACTTTGACCACCGGTATCAGAGAATACTTTAAAGTCAGTATCAGACAAAACTTTATTGCCAGTATCAATGACAACTTTGACCGTCAATATCATAAACGAATTTGGCCGCTCGTATCAGAAAGTACTTTTCCGCCACTATCATAGAAAACTTTGTCCGTCAGTATCAGAAATATATTTATATTTAAGTCTAATTAATTAAAATGCTTTCCCGTATACTCCTACTCCTACAATATATAACCAAAACATTTTAATTAATTATACTTATATATATATATATATATATATATATATATATATATATATATATATATATATATATATATATATTTGAGTCTAACTAATTAAAATGAGTTGGTCAGTAAAAGTAATTGTACAAAATTTGTATGCATTTCTTCTCGGAGACAAGAAAGTGAAGAAGTCCGGAAAAGCAGAAAAGTGGCCAATAGTAAGCTTTATGATAAAATCTTCGTCTACTTCTCCGGCCACGGCGGTGCTGGTGTGCTCAGTGAGTTCCCGTTCATGATATATCTAAAATTATGTAAAAACGACAACTCACCGACTTATGTGTTTTGTAATAGAGATGTCGGATCCGCCATTCGTTTTTGCCAAGGATTTCATACAAACCTTGAAGAAGAAAAATGAATCTAAGACTTATAAGAATATTATAATTAATGTGAAAATTTTTAATTATATTATGGTCGAAACTCAAAACCAAGAAATCGTATAGTTAGAAATCCTAATTTCAACTAATCACCACCAAATATATGATGCATGTTTTTTAGGTGGAAGATTGTATAAGCGGAAGTCTTTTTGATAGTATGTTGTCGGAGGATCTTGGAATATATGTAACCACCGCAACCAATCCAACGGAGAAAAGTTGGACTACTTATTTGCATGTTTAATTCCCAGTTACTTGGTTGATATTGTGCTATGATGCCGACCATTACTATATATATATATATATCTGCATTGACAAAAGAAAAAAGAACAAGAAAACCGAACTCGATAATATATATGATTATTGAGTTGAGTTTTCTTGTTCGTTTTTCTTTTCTCCATGTAGACGCACAATTTGAAGAAGGAAAAAATCTACAACTCGATCGTATCTATCAACTCGATAGCGTGTTTAATTCCCAGTTCCTTAGTTGTTATTGTGCTATAATACCAACCACTACTACAACAAGTATATATATGCCCAAATAATTAATACAATTCGATCGAATCCTATTCGATTTTCTTACTATCTAATATAATAATGGTGCTATAATATTCTTTATTATCTATTAAAATATTAGACTTATCTTTTATTATTTGAGATTGTCCTCTTTATTAGTTTATTATTTTAACTCTTTATATTTGTAAATATAAACAATATATAATGAATGAAATAAACAAGTTTTCGGTTCACAGATCTCTTCATGGTATCGAGGCGTTCCTTAACCTACGCTTCCGCACAAAACAAAAACCTAAACTTCAAAAACTTTTAAATTAACCATTTTCCCATTTTCACGGTATCAGAATTAACTTTGGTTGGACGTCAATAATAAGTCTAATGATAAAATCTTTGTCTATTTCTCCGGCCACGGCGGTGATGGTGTGGTCAGTGAGTTCTCGTTTATGATATATCTACAATTAGGTAAAAAACTACAACTCACCCACTTATATGTTGTGTACTAAAGATGTCGGATCCGCCATTCGTTTTTCATAAGAATCTCATACAAACCTTGATGAAGAAACATGAATCGAAGAATATTATAATTAATGTGGAAAAGGTTTTTTATATTATTGTCAAAACTCAAAACCAAAGAACCGTTTAGCTAGGAATCCTAACTTCGAATAATCACTACCAAATATATTGTGTTTGTTTTTTTACGTGGAATGTTGTCTTTTTTATACTATGATGTCGGAGGATCTTGAAATATATGTAACCACCGCAACCAATCCAACGGAGACAAGTTGGGCTACTTATTGTCACAACCGGGGAAGTTCGCTATCATCAGAATACACGTTTTGTATAGATAGCTTGTACATTGTTGTTAGACGGGTACGACATCCCAAATGATGCCGACCATTAAAAGTTTGTTGATTTTAAATGAATCTTTTAGTTCATTGATTTTGTAGGACTTTTTATTAGTTATATAAATACATAAATCCGAGAGAGTTTTCTCCCAACACCTAAGATTTCTATGCTGAATTACAACACTGAAAAACTCTAACGACCAAATCACATTTTTGAGCGTTTTCAAGCGCTTGGGTTCGGTGCATCGTCGGAGGTTAGTTCTTTCTCGTGTTTCCCGTCCTGTTGATTGTTTTCTTGTTCGTTTGGGACATGTTAATTGTTTTCCATCATGTGTCATGTTTAGAATTTCTTATTTACTGATTTGCCTTCCCTCCCCAAATTTCTCACTTCCCACATTTTTCTCCCTCCAACCTTCGATCTCAATGTCGAATATAATCCAACGTTGTCAAAATATAAAAGAAAGAGATTTTATAAATAAATTCAAAATTGATTACAAAAAGGATTGAAGAAATCTTGGTCTCGTCAACACCTATGTTCTGCATTTATAACATCAAAGTAACTTAAACAACAATGGTGTTATTCAAGTAAGGCACATTAATCCGGTACGGCCGTGCGGCCGACCGTACGACCGACACGTGCCCCGAAAATGAGTGAAACCACTATTTTGAATCATCTCGATATGGATGATCTGATTTCAAGATGTCAAAATCTTTAAAAATATACCACAAAATCTGACAAAATCTATATTAACTCTATATAGAATTAAAATATACCACCGAATCAGTAAATTCTATAGATTTTTAAAATCAGTCAAATTCTTTAAAATTTTAAAAATTAGTCAAAATCTTTAAAATTCTTAATTGAATACCCCTTAAGTCTAACAACCTGAGTTTAAATGGTATAAAAAACAACTTTGTCCGTCAATATTAGAAAAAACTTTGACCACCGGTATCAAATAATACTTTAAAGTTAGTATTAGACAAAACTTTGTTGTCAGTATCAATGACAACTTTGACCGTCAATATCATAAACGAATTTGGCCGCTCGTATCAGAGAGTATTTTTCCGCCACTATCATAGCAAAATTTGTCCGTCAGTATCAGAAATATATTTATATTTAAGTCTAATTAAGCTATTTAGAAACTAAAAAAAATTTAAGTTTAATTAATTAAAATGGTTTCCCGTATACTCCTACAATATATAACCAAACCATTTTAATTAATTAGACTCAAATATATTCTGGACAATTACCACTTTTCTCGTATAGTTCTACTCATACAATATAAAACCAAACCATCTTATATATATATATAGAGAGAGAAAGAGTTTGGCTCACATGTAAACAACTCTTATAGTGTTCAATGAGAACACACATTAACCATAGGATTGCTTTGATCTAATGGTCTTAATTAAACCAAATTTAAGGAAATATTTTACTTCACTCTTCAATTAAAGAGAGTGCATTACACTCTCCATAGTAATTATAGTCAAATATGGCAGTTAGAGATTTTCTCCCTAATTGTTATTATCCTAATTTCCACATTTACATCCAAATCTGGTTTTCAACGTGAATTCATATTGCCTTTTTTTCATTTCTCAATTCATCATTCACCATAGTTGATATCAACAACATTTCTAAATCAATTCAATTATCATCTTCATTCTTCTAGTTAATATTGTACAAAAGTATTCGTATGTGTTCATGAAAATATTCGTCAATATACTGTTAAAAATTCATTCATGGTACGGATATTATTCGTTCATGTCCAACAGATTTTAGTCGATTATTGATAACTGAAACTACTAGTCGTACATAAATTATTCATTTACATAGTAAAAAATATTCGCTCATAATATGAAGATATCAATGTTTCAATCTTCGGACAATTCGCGAACATATACGTATACGAAGATATTCGTCCATGTTACTTAAAATATTTGTTAGTGTACTATTAAATATTTGTTAGTGTTACTAAATATATTCGTACATAAGACATAATATATTCGTTGTAAAATTTAGTTATTCAATTGTTTCCAATAACTTGTCGCACATACACGGACAAACCACCACAAATCGCCGGATAAAAGACCTATAACCACCGAATATTTACAACATTTAGTGTCGAATAAAAACTAAAGTACAATAATTCATGTATATGACAATGGAATAACAAATTTTGTTCATCAGATCAAAGAAGGTTTCAAGCACCACAAAAACATATTGAATCTTAATCTAAGCAAAATCAATGTCCTTCTCATTTTGCTAAACATATTAACATACATCAACGAATAAAAACTCAATAAACAATGAATACAAATCATATAGCATATGCTTCTCTTGTACTGTTGAGGATGAGGACAACCATGAATTCCGGTTGGTCTGCAATGATGACAAATTTGGAATCGTACAACAAGATTATTGATGGTAATGATGTAATATTGACACGAGACTACAAGGATGAAGGAAAACGAGGTTTTTGAATAATCTCGAGCAAAATTGATGGTTAGCGAGACGAAATTGGTCTCATAGACGGTTGAGTCGCGATGCACGAGACTGAAGGAATGTTGGAAGGGCACCTGAGGCATTCGAGGGAGAGCCATGGCGAGTTCAAGTCCGGATCTGTGAAGAAAACCGGCCGGCCAAATATGGTATGGAGACGACGGTTGTGGCTTCATTGGACGCAAGACAACAACCATAATCATCGTTGAATCGCCGTTGCTCACCATTGGAGTCGTTTCACAAATAATCGGTTATTGAGCGATGATGAAAGATTTGAATGAGAGATTTTAAGGCCATATAAGGTAACAAATCTTTTTATATACAATAATGGAGCAAATTGGGTGAAAATTGATTTTCACGTGCAACCAATTCCAGACTCTCATTCTAATTTATTTTATTTTTATTTTCCCCCCTATTTATTATGGTTAATCTTGACCATCTATTATTCTAATCTATATTTGAGTCTAACTAATTAAAATGAGTTGGTCAGTAAAAGTAACTGTACAAAATTTGTATGCGTTTCTTCTCGGAGACAAGAAAGTGAAGAAGTCCGGGAAAGCAGAAAAGTGGCCAATAGTAAGCTTAATGATAAAATCTTCGTCTACTTCTCCGGCCACGTCGGTGCTGGTGTGCTCAGTGAGTTCCCGTTTATGATATATCTAAAATTATGTAAAAAACGACAACTCATCGACTTATGTGTTGTGTAATAGAGATGCCGGATCCGCCATTCGTTTTTGCCAAGGATCTCATACAAACATTGAAAAACAAAACATGAATCTAAGACTTACAAGAAGATTGTAATTAATGTGAAAAAATTTAATTATATTATGGTCGAAACTGAAAACCAAAAAATCTTATAGTTAGGAATCCTAACTTCAACTAATCACCACCAAATATATAGTGCATGTTTTTTAGGTGAAAGGTTGTACAAGCGGAAGTCTTTTTGATAGTATGATGTCGGAGGATTTTGGAATATATGTAATCACCGCAACCAATCCAAAGGAGAAAAGTTGAGCTACTTGTTGTCCTAAACGGAGAAATTCGCTACCATCGGAATACACAATTTGACTAGGTAGCTTGTATAGTTTTGTTTGAATGGAGGATAAATATACATATACATGTCCATGCATGATCTTTTGGTATTTATATATATATATATATATATGATTATCGAGTTCGGTTTTCTTTTGTCCATACAGACGCACAATTTGAAGATGGAAATAAATCTACAATTCGATCGTATCTATCAACTCGTTTTCTTGTTTAATTCCCAGTTACTTGGTTGATATTGTGCCATACCGCCGACCATTACTACAATATATATATATATATATATATATATATATATATATATATATATATATATATATATATATATATATATATATATATATATATATATATGCATGGACAAAAGAAAAAAGAACAAGAAAATCGAACTCGATAATATATATGATTATCGAGTTGGGTTTTCTTGTTGGTTTTTCTTCTCCATGTAAACGCACAATTTGAAGAAAAAAACAATCTACAACTTGATCATATCTATTAACTCGTTTGCATGTTTAATTTCCAGTTCCTTAGTTGTTATTGTGCTATGATGCCGACCACTAATACAACAAGTATATATATATATATATATGCCCAAATAATTAATACAATTCGATCGAATTCTATTCGATTTTCTTACTATCTAATATAATAATAGTACCATAATATTCCTTAATATCTGTTAAAATATTGGACTTATCTTTTATTATTTGAGATTGTCCTCTTTATTAGTTTATTATTTTAACTCTTTATATTTGTAGATATAAACAATATTTAATCAATGAAATAAACAAGTTTTCGGTTCACATATCTCTTCATGGCATCGAGGCGTTCCTTAACTACGCTTCCGCACAAAACAAAAACCTAAAATTTAAAAACTCTTAAATTAACCCTTTTTCCACTTTCACGGTATCAGAAACAACTTTGGTGGCCGTTAGTATGAGAAAAAACTTTGTCTGCAAGTATCATAAACAACTCTTGCCGGTAGTATCAAAAACGATTTTGACAGCCGGTATCAGAGAATACTTTGGAAGTTAATATGAAAAACGACTTTGGTTGGACGTCAATAATAAGTCTAATGATAGAATCTTTGTCTACTTCTCCGGCCACGGCGGTGATGGTGTGGTCAGTGAGTTCTCGTTTATGATATATCTACAATTAGGTAAAAAAAAAACTACAACTCACCCACATATATGTTGTGTACTAGAGATGCCGGATCCGCCATTCGTTTTTGCCAAGAATCTCATACAAACCTTGAAGAAGAAACATGAATCGAAGAATATTATAATTAATGTGGAAAAGTTTCTTTTTATATTATTGTCAAAACTCAAAACCAAAGAACCGTTTAGCTAGGAATCCTAGCTTCAACTAATCACCACCAAATATATTGTGCCTGTTTTTTTACGTGAAATGTTGTCTTTTTTATAGTATGATGTCGGTGGATCTTGAAATATATGTAACCACCGCAACCAATCCAACGGAGACAAGTTGAGCTACTTATTATCACAACCGGGGAAGTTCGCCATCATCGGAATACACGACTTGTCTAGATAGCTTGTACACTGTTGTTTGAATGGAGAATATATATATATATATATATATATATATAATTTTTAAATCCGTTGCACTATTTGTCCTGCTTTCAGCTGCTTTACCTCATTTATTGAAATGCCCGTTTTACTTCTGTAGGTTCTTGGCCCGGAAAAGCTTGACCCTTTCTCACACACCACTTTAGACGACGGCACATGTGGCTTCTCCCTCGCCTTCAACGTCAACACATAGCATCTGTATATCTACCGCCTCTCTCCTGCCTTCAACACGATGCATCTGTGTTTAGCTATTCCAGGTGAAACACGTATTCTCCTCCATTTCAATTTGTCTATAAAAACCTCATCAACCTATTCACGTTTATCCAGTTTCTATTTCTATTTCTCTTTTTCGAATTGTCTTCTTTAACTTCTTAGTTTTCTAATTCATTCTTGGATTTCATTGTTGTAAGAAAGCTGACGTTGAATCTCAAAGGAGTCGCCTCTATTTGGACCACCGTCGGATCTGGAAACCGTCTCCACCGATTCCGGCGTCGGCATCTGGACATCGTCTCAACCGTCTCCGACATCCGGACACCGGCTTGACCAGGTTATAGTCTTGATCCATGAAGATTTGGATCGGATCATTGCTGAGGAAGTTTGGCGTCCTGGTTCTCTCCCGCGCTATCCTCCTTCTGTCAAGGTCACCCAAAAAAACCTCCGCCTTATCCTATTGTAAGCTTCTTCATCTTCTAATATATCCTTATGTTCTTCCTTTGTTTTCTTATTGTAATTTGATCCTTTGTTTGGTATATTTTATTGTCATGACTGTTGAGATGATTGGATCATTTGCCTAAGAGAAACTGAACTACATATTGACAAATTAAATATAATAGAAAAAAATTCCCTTTTTTTTTCATTATTTCAGTTCACTAAAGAAAAAAGAATCAGAAATGTTTGCCCATCTGTGGAACAAGATGATTAGTAGTTTATGCGATAAAGATATGATAAATTGTGAAGTGAAGTGAATATGAGTTATATCCCGGAGCTATATGAACAGTTTGTTAAGCTGATTGAGTTTTTTTGCAAACGAAATTTCCAGGCATGTGTTTAGATTGATGATATTTGCCTTTTTTGTGGAAGTGTGTAGTCTGTTCAGTTCAATATAGTAGCCTCTATATTAACCAGATAAGTATATGAAATATGTAGATGAATCGACTAACTTTGTTAAACGAGTTGGATTCAACAGTGAAACACATAAGTGGAAAGACGAGTTCGAAGAACTTCGTCTGTGGGCATCATACGAGGCCAGACATTTACGAGAACTAGTAAATATCAAAGAAAAGGAGAGCAGTTTAGTGTTTGTGTGTTATTGTGTTAAATAGCTTGTGCATTTGATGATTTATATTGGTATTTAGATATTTTTATATTGGTATTTAGATATTTTTATAGTTATACTGTAGTTGATTGGGTGCTGAATTATTTTTGCAGTTATGTTTACAACAAGTGGTAAAATATGGTACTGCTGTCTGCATATCGATTATTTGATTTTGGTATCCATTGTTTCAAAGAGAGGTTAGAAACCACTTTATTGGTGTAATTAGATCCTCTAGTGATTAGCTTCACCTGCCCAGCTCTTACCTACGAGGTTGCTCAAGTATTTTTACTTATTTATTGTTTCTATAATATTCTTTTGGCTTAATCTAACAAAAAAAACACCATCAGCTAACTCACTTTAAACACTAAAGAAGATGAACATGACATGCATACAACTAGAACACTACTTGGTCACTTTTCTAACTCGAAATTATTCACATTTCTTTTTTTCTGATCTTTGCTTGCAATGTCTATTTCATTCAGGTGTGCTTCGGATTGGTCTCACAAGAATAATATATGTATATATATATATTCAAAGAAAACCAACAAAGTAGATGGGAAGCTTAGAGCGGCTGAAGCTGTTCTAGAAAGCAAAGTATTCATATACAACTATTTTTTTTGCCCTTAAGCAATTTTCTTCGGAAATCTACATCAAATTGCACATATCTGTACAATGATTTGTCCCTTGGTAAAATCTTGAGATTAGAATGCTAAATGAAGAACAAAAAGCTGCTCTTGCCACACAATTTGTTGTAGAAGCCAGACTTCGTAGAGGTCACTGTTGATATGTTGGGGCATCCCTCATTCGGATAAAAATTTTAACACAATTTAACGAAACATAGCTTAGTGTTGTCTCTATAATATATCGGAGATACGCAAGCCGCGATGTTCACAACAAGGATACCCGACTAAACACCTAACAGAATACAAATCAAGCCACGCGCATTAATGAACTTACTCTTGCAAATCGTTCATTAAGTAGGTACACTAGAAATAAATATCCGAACATGACAAGGCGCGCGCGATGCGCGCGCGGGGTTGCCTAGTATGTATATATATATATATATATATATATATATATATATATATATATATATATATATATATATATATATATATATATCCATGCATGGCCCTTTGGTAGGTACGTATATGATTATCGAGTTTGTTTTTCTTGGTCGTTTTTCTTTTGTTCATATAGACGTACAACTTGAAGAAGGAAAAAAATCTGCAACTCGATCGTATATATATGTATGTATATGTATGTTGTAGTAATGGTCAGCATCATAACACAATAACAACTAAGGAACGGGGAATTAAACATGCAAACGAGTTGATAGATACGATCGAGTTGCAAATTTTTTTTTCTTCTTCAAGTTGTGCGTACATGAACAAAAGATAAACGACCAAGAAAACCGAACTCGATATATATATTTTGCATGTTTAATTCCCCGTTCCTTAGTTGCTATTGTGTTATGATCCCGATCATTACTACAACAAACATATACATATACATATATATATATATATATATATATATATATATATATATATATATATAT
>BSUD01000153.1:492269-504367 GCA_033239045.1 Fagopyrum esculentum
ATATATATATATATATATATATATATATATATATATATATATATATATATATATATATATATATATATATATATATATATATCCATGCATGGCCCTTTGGTAGGTACGTATATGATTATCGAGTTTGTTTTTCTTGGTCGTTTTTCTTTTGTTCATATAGACGTACAACTTGAAGAAGGAAAAAAATCTGCAACTCGATCGTATATATATGTATGTATATGTATGTTGTAGTAATGGTCAGCATCATAACACAATAACAACTAAGGAACGGGGAATTAAACATGCAAACGAGTTGATAGATACGATCGAGTTGCAAATTTTTTTTTCTTCTTCAAGTTGTGCGTACATGAACAAAAGATAAACGACCAAGAAAACCGAACTCGATATATATATTTTGCATGTTTAATTCCCCGTTCCTTAGTTGCTATTGTGTTATGATCCCGATCATTACTACAACAAACATATACATATACATATATATATATATATATATATATATATATATATATATATATATATATATATATATATATATACACGATCGAGTTGCATATTTTTTTCCTTCTTCAAGTTGTGCGTCTACATGAACAAAAGAAAAACGACCAACAAAAAATGAACTCGATAATCATGAGAACAAATTCGTAATTATTATTAGTTTTGTTACAAAGGTGTCGTATCGTTTAATGTATTATTCGTAGTTATTGTTGGTTGAGTGGATTATTCGTAGTTATTGTTGGTTTCCTAATTATTTTATTCGTAGATATTATTAATTATGAAATCTACTCTAAATCTCGACCTTTAATACTCATCATCCGACGGTCTAAGATTGTTCTCATGATTACACGATAAGCTTGTTCTCATGGGAACCGCACCCTCTCTCTCTCTCTCTCTATATATATGATTATCGAGTTCGTTTTTCTTTTGTTCATGTAGACGCACAACTTGAAGAAGGAAAAAATCTGCAACTCGATCATATCTATCAACTCGTTTGCATGTTTGATTCCCGTTCCTTAGTTGTTATTGTGCTATGATCCGACCATTACTACAACATGCATATATATATATATGCCAAAATAATTAATACAATTCGATCGAATCCTATTCGATCTTCTTCTTACTTAGTATAATAATATTGCCATAATATTTCTTGTAACACCCCGAATTCTCAAAACTCGGGACGTTACTGGTTAGGACCTCACAATGGGTCCCGACCTCAGTTTGACAACAATATTACTAGGATCTTGCAACAAGACACAAATAAGAAAAACCGAAATTCATGAAATAATATTTTTTTTAAAGGAATGAATGCAACAAGGTCTAACAACCTATAGTACTTAACAAAAGGAAAAGAGATCAACTGTCTTAACAAAAGAAAGAACGACAAACAACAACCCCAACCCCCACTCTAAAGAGTACGGAGACCCGGCTGACCACTACTTCCGGATCACTCAGCTGCTGATCTAACCTGCGGTAAATCTAAAAACACAACAAGAGAAACAATTAGCTAGTTATCTAAACATTAGGAGAGTAATAATAGCACACACACACATAAAAATATAAACACCCATCATGCTTTCAAACAAGTCCATTTATTATCTTCAGTTAAGTTATTCACTCTTACTAATGATACTTATTTTGTGACACGAGGGATACCCAAACCTCGCCTCCGCCCCCGTGTAACCATCAGGAATGGATCCGATGCATCTCACCTTGTACCTGTCTGGTCTGGGTATAGAGAACCTCCCAATCTCCTGTTAGAGCTGGGTAGTGATGTCACGGCCCGTTATAATACACTTGGGCCTTAAACATAATAATAACGGTCGTCCTAACAAGTTGTTATTATTATTATCACACACATTGCAGACACACAACCACTATCACTCAACTAATATCCGGAAACTGGCTAAGTAAGTCGCAAGGACTTACCTGAGTCAAATCACACTCTAACAAGTCTCAAATCGGTCCGTACTCGTGGTAACTCAAACGCTTGTCAAATAAGGCATGTGGATCAAAATCTCATCCAGATGTCCAACCTCATGCGAAGGAATTACGGAAAAAGCTCTCTTACATAAAAGACCATTTTACCCTTAGTGCCGGAAATTCTCAAAGTTTATTCTTAAAACCTACTAATTTCTTTTAGAACTTGTTTTCCATAATTTGTGTCTCTCGATTAGCTACTTACAGGTTAAGTTCAAAACTCAGTCAACTCGAAAAAGGGACAACACTATTCCTCCTTCCCGGTTACCATCTACTCTGATACATAAGCTATACCGTAATATATACTTTAACCTTTCCCTCAACTCACTTATATAACTACTAGTATACCCGCACAAATGTACAAAATTCATATCTCCCAAACCCGCACAAACGTCCTCATATCTGCTTTGAACTCTTACCGTTCTCTTTCGTTCCCTTGGATTGTTGATTTGGGAACTTCTTTTCATATGACATGTATGTGATCGTTTGCTCAGAGTGGTAACTACATGTCCGATTTAACTCCCTAATGGAGCTCTATTATCCGTTGAACACACAGAGAACTTGCGACTCAATAACTCCTTTCACTTGCCTTGAATATTATATGTATCAGGACTTGATTGTCATCTACTTTCTCTAGATCATTTAACTACGGATTCGAATTATGTTTTTATGATAAAAATAAACTTTGTGTTATACATTATCGTATTTCGAGGACAGTGATTGGGGTGAGTGAAGCTCGTGATGGAATCTTCTGGCTTCGCTACATAACAAACCCTTCTCCGCCCCCTTCATGTCTTACCACTATTGACACCACCACCCACTATAACCGCCTTGATCGTCCTTCCAACACCAAAACAACTCATCTCCGTGACATCTGTCTCCGGACCAAACTACCTAGATCATTTTTTCATGTTAGCATTGTTCATGTTTCGTCGTTTTTTAAATTAGTTCACTTCGATATTTGGGGCCCCTATCGCACCCTTTCTACTTTCGATTGTTCCCACTTTCTTACCTTTTTAGATGATTATCCCCGTTGCACCTAAGTTTATTTAATAAAGGGAAAAACCGAAGCCGCCACTTTAATTAGAAATTTTTGTACTTGTGTCAAAACCTTTCGTAGTGATAATGCTAAGGAATTTATTTCCATTCGAACCTTTCTTCAGGGCAAGAGTATCCATCTAGAAACCTGTTGCATCTACACACCTCAACAAAATGGAAGGGTAGAACGTAAACACCGTCATATCCTTAATGTCGTTAGATCCTTGATGTTTCAAACAAACTTATATCTCTTTGGGGGAGAATGTGTCCTTACGACTTGTTACCTTATTAATCGCACTCCTACCCCTGTCCTCCATCACAAAACTCCTTACGAGCTTCTTCATGGCTCTCCACCTAACCTTGACCATCTTTGAGTGTTTGGTTGTCTTGCTTATTGTTCCCTTATACCTCGATCTTCGGACAAATTTCGATCTCGGGGTCGAAAATGTCTCTTCATAGTATACCATCTTTGGCATGGAAAATGTTGGACCTTGATACTCGAAAATTTTTTACTACGCGAGATGCGCATTTTTAACTGAATATTTTTCCGTTTTTGGTATCGACAAATAATCTAGAACCTATTGAACCCACCCTTATCGACACGAAAGATCCCACTAAATTTTACTATCCCTTCCAAAATCCCGCAGTAAATTCCCCTCAAAACCCCGAAGAAAACTCCCCCCAAATATGCTACCCGTTAATCAATAAATTTTCCCTCAAGAAAAACAGCACACTACCACGGCCCCCCCTTCCCAACTGCCTCCTGACACACCGGGTCCCCCTACTGCCGCATCCCTTCTCTCTCCTGACACTAGGTTCATCCCCTCTTTCCCACATTCTACTCCCCCCATTTTCCCTACCAACACTCCACCTGTTTCTAACACTCTTCCCACGGTTTCAATCTAAATCCCTAAGCTCGTTCCCGCACAACCCATTATTCCGACATCACCCGTTACTGCTACTTTGACCTCGCCGTAGTTCCTACTTCAAAACCATCTACCTTTTACAAGACTATATTTGTCAAAAGACGAGTCATTTTGATTCCTACACTAGTCAACCTTCTCATTCACTAAACTCATGTACCCGGTATTTCATAAAGAAATTTTATCATATGAACAATTTTCTCCTACCTATTCTATTAACTATGTATACCAGGAACAAAAATCGACCTCTTTTAGAGACGTAATTGTTAACCCGAAATGAAAAAGGCTATGCAAGATGAAATGGATGCCCTGCACCGCAATCACACTTGGAAATACGTTGATCTTCCTCTAGATCGTAAACCAACTGGCTCCAAATGGGTTTTTCGCATCAAATATAACTTTGATGAACAAGTTGAGCGTCTATATGCTATGATACGTCCCTGGATGGCGATGTCAACCGTGTTTCAGGCTAGAAAGACCTAGCAAGCGGAGCTTGCTCATTTTGAAGACATATTAAATATTTCGGCTATTTTAATAATAAACTTTTTATATTCGGAACTTAATTTCGTGACATAACTTCCGACCTTTCATATTTTAGACTTTTTCATTTTTGGAATTTTAATTCCGGATTTAATTTCCGACTCTTTGTATGATGCTTGACTCATTTGTAAGGCATGTCTAAGTTGAATTCAAGTATTGTGAATGGAAATCCTTTTACGTGGTTTGAGCATCACGTCTTCTTCTTACATCCTCTTAAAGTTCTATCTTGGATCTAGTCTTTGATTCAAGCCTTCATACTCGATGATCCTTTTGAAGGATCAACTATATTCAACTCCACTTCGTGGATGATTCAATCTAATTAGATCGGATCGAACGAACGCTTCCGCCACCCACCTTCTACCGTTTGATCCAACTCGAACGATCAAGAAGTAGTTGAAGTTTCTCCTCGATCTAGATCTCCTATTTCTATCATTGGTATCAAAGCTCGAGATCGAGTGTTCTTCATCGTTCATCATGTTCTATGACGACGATGATCCGTTTAATTTGTATGGAGAGTGTTTGCCTTCACCCCATGAACTAAAGCTCAAAGCGGCCACACATGGGCACCAGCGGTATCAACAAAACCTTTGTCGTTCCCATATTATGGACGAGGAGTGGTTGCCTCATCCGGACCCACCAAGGCCGACTTATACCATGGACGGACACCAACGGTATCCACACCGACAAGCTTATTTTGAGGATATGCCCGAGACGGCGTGTCAATCATGAGCAAGTTGTCAACGTTGCCTCCCGACGGCGTGCTAATCCCCAAGAGGAGTATGTTGTGCTCAAAGAAAACGCCGCTCTAAAGCATGAGATAGAAGTTATAACGGCGGCAATACTTGTCCTACGCATAGCGCCCAATGTCAAGCGGCTATCAAAATGGAAGAAACACAATGTCCATGTCTCCCCTGTGCAAACCAACTATATCCAAGCCCACCAAGGACCTCAAGCGGTGGCACCACCTAAGTGCGAGTTGGTTAACAACCCATTGAATGACGAGGGCAAAGAAGTAGACGGAAATATCATCATTAAAAAAGTCGCTCCGACAACTCCAATTCAATTGGTCGATCCGTTATATGGCAAGTTCTTTGAAGATGACAAAAACAAAGTCATCATTAAGAGTGAAGAAGATGTCAACCCTGACAACGACACCGTTATATTAATGGAAAACAAATGTGTGCCGTCGGATTCGAGGTTTGTTTGTAATATGTCCTCTAACTTACCTCCCGACTTGTTGTTCCATCTTTTCAACATGCCTCCGCCGTTCAAAGTCAAGGGCCTTGAGTCTTGACGGCATGATAGACAAACTCCACGACGCCGCCACCTTAAGGGATTACATATTCAAAAAATATCACAACGCCACATTTTTTAAAGACTACAAGTCCAAGCCGCCCGACTCCGACAATGTGCATCCGGTGTTGAATTTCAAGGGTCATGTTCCCAAAGTTACTCATTTCTTTCGTGACGGTGAAACGAGGACGCTTCACAGTCAAGAGGAGGAGAGTGATACGCCCCTAGATGACGTATCATTCTATATAAATAATATTATTCAAACACATGTCCTTGACACACTTCACCTAGTTGACATCATGACTAAAGCTCTTATACCGACTCATTTCAACTTCTTGATTGACAAGTATCGACCTTATCTTTTATTATTTGAGTTTATTCTTATTATTAGTTTATTATTTATTTATTTTATATTTTTCTATATAAATAATATTTAATTAATGAAATAAACAAATTTTTGGTTTAGAAATCTTTTCAATATCTTTCGCTTGTAAATAAAATGACACATTTAAACTAGCTAGCTGCTTATACTTTAACAATATATCCTCACTAATATCGCATTTGACAGTAACATTGTCTACAGTCTACACATTATTCTCGTAATTTAAAAAAAAACTAAAAAACGACAATAGGACTGGATTGTATCTGAATGAAAAAAAACAATGAAGATTATTTTGGTGAAATTAACAAGAGAGAAGTCCAGCTATGTTCGAATGGATGAAATGAAGCAAATGACCTGACCATTAGTTGACTTTCCTTACCTTTCAAAGACTCTTTAAATCTATCTTGAAGCGTTTTCCTACCGCCAAAGTTGCGTTTGGAATAGAAAACATTGTAGTCGAAAGTGATGCCATGGAAGTTGTCCATGCAATTCTCCAACTGCTTCATTACTAGGACACCTAGCCCACAGTAGATGAGAAGGCCCATTGGCCCACTGAGTCTTCTATATATACAATATGTAATGCACAGTATCAGACAAGATAATACAATATCACTTTCACAAATACTCTGTCTTAGTATGGTATCAGAGCACAAACGGACAAACGTCCACTAAGGAAAAGAAAAATGTCAGACAATAGCAACCCACCTTCTCCAAACAATAACAACCCTCCCTCCAATGTCACCATTTCTCCATCACCCACTCCTACCCCAAATCCACTACCATTGCCGCCGCCGACCACCCATTCCACACCCTTACCAGGATTCTCTAACTTCATTACAATCAAGCTCTCTCCTACCAACTATTTACTCTGGAAAACCCAAGTGATTCCTGTGCTTTGTGCCTATAATCTTTTTGGCCATATTGATGGCTCCCTCCCTTGCCCATCCACCACATCAACCACACCAACCCAGTCATATCTTGAATAGTTAGCCAAGTACCATCTAGTGTTAGCCATCCTTACCTCTTCTCTTACTGAAGAAGTTCTCACCCACGTTACAGATTGCTCTGCTGCTCAAGCTGTTTGGCAAACACTAAAAGATCTCTACACTACACGCTCGAGCGCTCATGTCCTCCAGACACGTCTTCAACTCGCCTCTATCAAGAAAGGTGGGGACTCCATTACTACTTTCTTCAACAAGGTAAAGGCTCTCGTCTCCATTCTTCAAGCAACAGGTCAACAAATTTCAGACTCTGAGTTTGCTGCCTCCCTTTTCTCTAGTTTACCCTCTGATTATGACCCGATTATCACTTCACTCAGTACCTAACCCTTTCTACCCACCTCTCACATGATTCTATCCCATCTACTCAACCATGAAGCACGCTTAATTCTCCACTCCACTTCTACACCAACTCTTCCAAATATGTCTGCAAACTCCACATATACAAACAGTCAAGACCAACATGATTCCAGGGGACGTCGTAGAGCCCAAACCAACACCTACAACAATTACCCCAACCAACAACGAAACCCTCCAACCAATTACAGGGGCCGAGGCAGATTTAACTACTCCACCAATCCAAACAACCCACCTAGAGGACCTCCTTCAAATCGAGGCAACAACAATCCCCAATATTTTAGTGGACAACCTGACTCCCGCCCTGTGTGTCAAGTTTGCTCAAAACCGGGGCATACAACACTCCAGTGATGGCACAGGTTCAACCAATCCTACCAAGCACCGGCTCCATCATCATTTCAGGCTCATTACACTTCCTCTCAGTGGACACCTGATACTGCTGCTACGAATCACTTCACCCCGGACTTCAATCAGCTCCAATACGATACTCAGTCGTACGATGGATCCGATACGGTGTCAATTGGTGATGGTTCATCTTTGCCCATACAGCATTACGGTTCCAATTTTCTCTCCTCACCCTCTTCTCCCTCTGTTAAATTTTCTCTTAAGCATATTCTTCACGTACCATCCATCAACAAAATCCTCCTCTTTGTTCGTCAATTTTGCATCGATAACAATGTTTTCTTTGAGTTTCACCCTAATTGTTTCTTTGTAAAGGATCAACGAACTCTGGCAACGCTTCTTCAAGGAACCACTGAGGATGGATTGTATGTCTTTCCCTTGTCGGCTACCAATCCCTTACCTCAAGCAAACTCAATCACCACCTCTAGCCTTCACCTATGGCATTCTCGGTTTGGACATCCGTCTCCCCGCACCACTCAACAAATGCTTCGGTCTCTCAATGTATTTTGCCCTACTCCCTCTGTTTCACAGCTCCGTTGTGTCGCTTGTTCCAGAGCAAAGGCTCATGCTCTTCCCCATCTTCCGTCTCAGTCCAGAGAGTCTTAGCCCTTTGGGCTTCTGTTCATGGACTTATGGGGCCCGGCCCACACTTTATCTTCAAGAGGCCATCGTTACTATTTGTCAATACTTGATGATTATTCAAACTTTTTGTGGTTGTTTCCTATGTCTAGTAAAACCACTACTACTTCTTATGTGCAATCTTTTGTCTACTTTGTTGAGAATTTCTTCTCTTTCAAAGTTAAGTCCATTCAAACTGATGGAGGAACGGAGTTTAAACCCCTTAAAACTTTTTTTTGCTAAGCTTGGAATTAATAATCTACTCACATGTCCATATGCTCATGCCCAAAATGGAAGTATTGAGAACCGTCACCGTCATATTGTTGATACCGGACTTGCTCTACTTGCTCACTCATACTTACCATTATCCTTTTGAGACTATGCCTTTGAGACGGCTGTGTACCTCATTAATCGACGGCCTACCCCCACTTTAAATAATCTTTCCCCTTACCAAATACTCCATAATCAAGCTCCTGACCTCAAATTCCTTGGAATTTTTGGCTCCCTATGCTTCCCAATCTACGTCCATATAATTCTCACAAAATCAATTTTCGCTCCACTCCATGTGTGTTTTTGGGATACGCCTCCAACCATCGGGGATACATATGCCTTGATTATGTTTCCTCCAAAGTATACTTATCCCGAGACGTCATTTTTCATGAGTCACAATTTCCCTTTCAAGCTCCTCAGCATCAATCCATGACACCTCAATCCAACACCTCAGGCCCGTCTTGCATTCTTCCCTCCCCTTCCTTTTTATCACCCTAGAACTAATAACCCATACCCCCAGACCCACTTCGCCATCCCATCTTCCATCTAGTGACTCTCCTGCTACAACTAATAACCCAAGCCCATCAACTGCCCAGCCCACTTCACCCATTAATTCTACATCTCAATCTGCTTCACATGATACAAGCTCCTCAGCCCCATCGCCTCAAATTGATACCTCATCACCAAAACCGCCTCCCCCCAGATCAATCTCTACCCGCTCATAACACAACATCTTTAAACCCCTGGTACGAACGGATGACACCATCCCTTGGCCACCTCCATCTGCTTCATCCACCACCATCATCCCAGAGGAGCCCACATGTTTTAGTCAAGCAGCCTCCTTCCCTTAATGGAGGGCTGCTATGTCTCTTGAATTTTATGCTTTACTCTCCACCCACACTTGGTCTCTTGTTCCCTCTCAACCGAATCTCAATCCGCTTGGTGTTAAATGGGTCTTCAAAACCAAAAGAAACTCTGAAGGCAAAATTGAGCGCAAAAAAGCCCGTTTAGTTGCAAAAGGATTCAATCAAGTCCTTGACATAGATTTTACTGAAACCTTCAGTCCAGTAGTTAAAACCATCCACTATCCGCCTTGTTCTTACCTATGTTGTAATGTCAAATTGGTCCGTTCAGCAGATTGACATACAAAACGCATTCCTCCATGGTGACTTGAATGAAGACGTCTATATCACACAACCGCCTGGGTTTGTCCATCCTCAGTTCCCAACTCATATATGTAAGTTACATAAGTCCCTCTATGGACTCCGTCAAGCCCCTCGAGCTTGGTATTCCAAATTGAGTGATATGCTATTGCATCTTGGATTCACAATGTCCAGAGCAGATAACTCCCTCTTCACTTATCATGCCAAAAATGAAACTGTTTTTATTCTAGTATATGTTGATGACATCTTGGTTATTGCATCATCCCATTCTCTTGCAAATAAATTCATCTCCTCTATTTCCACTCACTTCCCTGTTAAGAACCTAGGCGATCTTCACTTCTTCCTTGGTATTGAAGTGACGCGCAATCCCTCTGGTTTCTATCTTTCCCAGTCCAAATACATTCGCACCCTCCTACAATCCACAAATATGCATCAATCCAAACCAGTCACCACTCCCATGTCTATCAACTGTGATCTTTCTACCACAAATTCCCCTCTTTTTCATGATCCATCACTGTACAGAAGTGTTGATGGCAGCCTCCAATACCTATCTTTCACTCGTCCTGACATTGCCTTTGCAGCAAATAAGATTTGTCAATTTATACATCACCCTCGCCACATACACTGGCAAGCCACAAAACAAATTCTTTGCTATCTCAATTCCACCTCCACTTTATCCCTTCATTTATCCTCCAAACAAACTCCCACTCTAGCTAGTTTCTGTGATGCTGATTGGGCAGGTGATCCCACCGATAGATGCTCCACTGCTGCGTACTGTATCTATTTTGGTTCGTCTCTGATATCCTGGTCATCGAAGAAATAGCCGACAATGTCCCGCTCGTCTACCGAAGCTGAATACCGTGCCCTTAGACAGACAACATGTGAACTTATCTGGCTCCAACACCTCCTTGTTGAGTTAGGCGTCTTTCTACATCATCCACCAATCCTTTGGTGTGATAACTTGGGAGCCACGTACCTAGCAGCAAATCCAATGTTTCATCACCGCACAAAGCATATTGAACTTGACTATCACTTTGTGCGTTAGAAGATTGCTGCCAAAACCCTTCAAGTGGCGCTCATCACCTCCAAAGATCAAATTGCAGATGCCCTCACCAAGCCACTCACGTACAATCGTTTTCAGTTTCTACGATCTAAACTCTCACTTTGTGTCGTTTAGCTCGAGGGGGCATACTAGGACACCTAGCCCACAATAGATGAGAAGGCCCATTGGCCCACTGAGTCTTCTATATATACAATATGTAATGCACAGTATCAGACAAGATAATACAATATCACTTTCACAAATACTCTGTCTTAGTATTCATGAATGTCGGCCAATTGGGTCGCTGACTGGCTTTCTAAGTCTACCTGGATGTCTCTTGGAAGCTTCACGGTTCTGGATGTGCTACTAGAAGAACCTGACTAAGGGTGTGTTTGGTAGGAGATGGAGGTTATATTGAAGATTAATCTAGATGAAATTTAAAAGAGGTTAAATTTTATATTGAATTTATTAGGGATTATTTGATATAAAATAATCTACGTGAAGTTGTTTGATTGAAGATTTTTTAATAGGTTTAATGGATATTGATTTACAAATTTAACCTTATTTTAACCTTAAATAGGGGGCATAAGTGGAATCTTAATTGATGGTTGGAGAATAATCTCCTTTAACCTTGATAATATAAGGTTATTTTTTTGCCATTTTAAAATAGAGATGGGTGAACCGCCGGTTTAGGTTTAACCTAAACCGGCGGTTTGCCAAACCGCCAAACCGCCGGTTTGGCGGTTTGGCACATGATTTTAAAAAAAAATAATAAATAAATAAAAATATATATATAAGTAATATAATATATATTTATATATTAATTAAAAATTATACGTTTAATTTATATATATTAAAAAATATTTTATAATTTTTTATTTTATACATAGAATTTTTTTTTTGTACAATAGCATTTAAATATAATTAGTAAGTAAATAAAATAAAGCAAGTAAAATAACATTAATAACAATAATAAAAGAAAGCAAACTCAAATTTTTTATACATTGAATTTTTTTTCATTACATTAGCTTTTGAATAAAAAAATTACATACTAAAATAAATTACTAACAATAATAAAAGAAAGAAGCAACTAAA